>CAOJBJ012208535.1:0-21119 GCA_948291685.1 Euphorbia celastroides | reverse complement strand
CAGTAGCATGCATTTTATTGCTTTACAAATATATGAAGTAAGCAATTAATTCTCAGATTTGTTAAAATGGATCCGGATCCTCTGACGTTAGCCTTCAACTGCAGGGTGCATTTATCCATTTTCCACCGTTGATGAAAATTGATCGGCTGAGATCGTTTCTCAACCCATTACAGGAGAAGTATGCACACAATCAGAGGAACGATCTCAGCCGCTCAATTTTCATCAACGGTGGAAAATGGACAAACTGCACCCTGCAGTTGAAAGGCTAACGTCAGAGGATCCTTTTCCTGTTAAAATAGTTAATTGGTTTCGTAATAATATTCCGCAACTAGAAGAACACAACCAGTAATGGAGCAATGATCCATTCCATCACTTGTTTTAGATTCTTCACTGCATCAATCAAAACATGTTGGTAACCGTACTTCTGAACTCCGGCAGCCACTTTGCCTCCACTCCCGACAGAATTCAAATTTCCAGCCAGCTTTTCTCGGCCGGCAAAATCAACATCCATGCGGCCTTTGGAAAGCCGTTAAGAAGAACTCTGACAAAGAAGAGGACACCACCGCAGAGCATGCAGAGTTTCCGGCCAAATTTTCAGGTAATCATCAAGGCGACAAGTGAAGAGATTGTTATTATTAACGTTAATTAAAACAAAGAACGTACATAACTTAATAGAGCCGCCGGAGTTATGTTTTAGTTACTGGAAATTTCGATGCCGTGACCAAAAATTAGACCGCCCATTTCCAAACGGAGTTATGTTGCAGGGATACTCCTTCCCAGCTTCCCATTTCCAACGCTGGCTTTGAAGGGGATGGGAGTAAAGTAGGTGGGGGATTCGGTTTAACTGACTGAGGGGATAATTTTTACTGTTTTACTGTCAAGTAAAAAACTGGGCATTTTAGCCATTTATTCTGACTATATTAAGTAATTTTCGACTGTCTTTACCACTCCATTTAAAAATAATGTTAATTTGCGGTTCAAACATGTTTTGATACTACGTCTTGGTAATGCATAGACATCTTCACCTTACTTTCACATTCTTTTTCGTATTTTTCCGTTACGATTCTATTGGCCTGAGAAGTTTTGGTTGAAGCTATTCTTGTTAACGGAAAAGCAGCGGGAGTTTGTCCATAACTCTTGCATGTTATCGATAAACCAATGCCCATCAACATTGTAGCCTCTTATTGTACATACATGAATTTTTTAATTGTGCCTTAACTCAAAGGTCGCTTTTGAAAAAATTCACGTATGGTTTGGGACTTTGAATTAATTTTGCATTTGAATAGGCCTATTTTTGATAATAAAAGGCACTAATTGAGCAAGGTACACGCTAATTTGTCTATGGAATACAAGTGAAAATACTATGACTGGCAATGTATGTTTTTCAGCTTTACAATCCACTAAATGGAAACAATATACTATCATCAACAACAAAAGAAAACATCATCAGTTACAAACACCCAAAACAACTTCACGGACTACAACGGCTTAATATCATTTCATTGCTCATTTATCTTTTAGAGAATACGTTTTCTTATTTTTCGAGTACTTATATTGCATTCAGAAGTGCCCTTTTTAATTTATAATCACAAAATTTTCTTTGATGTGCAATAACTTATTCATAGTTTAATTTTTAATTACGATATATTTTGTAGTGACTTTATTTTTCTTACATTGGCACCATTACAATTGAATTTCATCTCACTAATACAATGACAATGAAAGATTCTTAATTAATTTTAAAAAAATAAAGATACTATAATCTCCACTTTTAATTAAAGACGTCAAATGTTAAATTCTGAATTTCACATTTCCAAATTAACTGCTGCAATTTAAAAGAAAAATATTTTCTTCTTCTTTAAAAGAAAAATATTAATCGCGTTCACCAAAAGAAAAAGCAAATCTTGCTAGAATCTCACTGAATCTCACGTTTCAGGCATTATTATCAAGATCTAATTATTAATTAATCAGTATCGGGATTGGAATTAATTGAAATTCACCAAATATATATAATCAATTGGATTCTTTTTCATCAAATTAATACGGTCATAAACCTTAATATACAGATTCACTTACCATCTACAATTCTCATGACAAGTATCAGCCAATCAAAGCATCCCACGTGGACTAAACAACCCATCATCAGCGAGTACGACGTCGTAATATACACAAATATCTTGCAAGAGTGCCGTTAAATATCTCGATAAATACTCTTCGCCGAGAAATTCTTTGCTCTTACTTCTGAATTCAACGAGAGTTTGGAAGCTAAACAGCAATGGCGCCGAGGTCTTCGATTTGGTTTTGCGCGTTTGTGTTTTCTCTCATTGTTGCGATCTCAGCTGGCGATAGTGAGAAGGAATTCGTCTTGACTCTGGATCACTCAAATTTCACTGACACGATTAGCAAGCATGATTTTATCGTCGTTGAATTCTATGCTCCCTGGTATGTGATTTCGATCTTAATGTTGTTAGGTTTTTGTCTGTTTTGTTTACGGCTATGTGAGATCTCTCTATGTTGAGGATTCTATTGCGATTTTGGTATGCTTTTGTGTTGCGGATCAATTTGTTGTTTATGGTTGAGTTTCATTTTTGCGGATTTAGATTCGGATGGTGTGAAGTGTTTCCATTCAATTTCTTCGTTGCTCCGAGTTTAGCCAATGAAATCTAAAAGTCTAATCTCGAACAGGATTTTTGATTCTGTTTCATTGCTCTTGGAAGGTTGCTGAATTGTCACTTAAATTTTGCTTGATATGAAGTTTTCCACTTATGACTTCTCTCTTAATTTGTAATTTCAAACGATTTGGAGTTTGTTGAACTTAATTTGGTAATGCTGTTTGGTAAGGGCATCCTGAAGGATACTTTCCTTCCTTATTATAATTTGGTTATACCAAGGGGTATCCAGTCAGCAACTAACTGAATTTAAGCTTAGAGAGCCAGAAAATGTGTATTGACTATTTCAATGCAGGAAGTACTTATTAGTTTTAATATTAAGCTATTGCCAATGCACGAACCAAGATTTGACGGCGCTTTTTCAAATCCTTTAATTGTCTAATCATTTAGATCGAGTCATTGAATGAAGGTCTTTTGTGTTTTCTTGTAGGTGTGGACACTGCAAGAAGTTTGCTCCAGAGGTACTAATTTTACCTTATTTAGTATACAACAGCTATTATTGGATTTGTTGTTGTTTTTGTATATCATTATTAGCTGACTGCTGCCTTTTTTTTTCTCTGTAGTATGAGAAAGCAGCATCCACATTGAATAGTGAAGGATCCCCGGTAGTATTGGCCAAAGTTGACGCTAATGAAGAGGTCAACAAGGATCTTGCTAGCCAATATGATATTCAGGGATTCCCGACCATCAAAATTTTGAGAAATGGAGGGAAGACAGTTCAAGAATATAAAGGACCTCGTGAAGCTGATGGTATTGTTGAATATCTAAAGAAACAAAGCGGTCCTGCTTCTGTTGAAATCAAATCAAAAGAAGATGCTAGCACTTTTGTGGATGAGAAGAAAATTGTAATTGTAAGTAGAGCTCTCTTATCTTTGCCTTTCCACATTGGCGGTGTCCTTGAAATTTATTTCTTGTTAACATATATGAATCTTCTTTCAGGTGGGAGTTTTCCCCAAGTTATCTGGCTCAGAGTATGAGAACTATATTTCTGTAGCAGAAAAATTGCGCTCCGACTTTGATTTTGGTCATACTTTGGATGCTAAACACCTTCCCCGTGGGGAATCATCAGTGACTGGACCCCTTGTGAGGTTGTTCAAGCCATTTGATGAACTTGTTGTTGATTTTAAGGTATGGTGTTACTTTGTTATGATTTGATGAAGTTTTTGTTTGTTACATGGTTATTCTAACAGTTTTTTACCTTGTAGGATTTTAATGTTGATGTGCTTGCGAAATCCATTGAAGAATCTAGCGTCCCTATTGTGACTGTCTTTAACAATGATGCCAGCAATCATCCTTTTGTTATCAAATTTTTCAATAGTCGTGATGCAAAGGTATGGATGGATGGTTACAATGTTATATCTGTAATTTCTGAACTTGTAACACTTCCGACGTAAACTTTTTTTTTCTGTATACAGTATGCTAAACTATAAATTCAGTTTTGGACTTCATCTTAGCGTAATCCGGACTTGACATTGGACAAGTTAGTCCGGGTTCATATGCAAACATTTCTCTAACCTACACTGCATTTATATTTAATCACCAAAAAAAATTTACGTTCATATTGGCAGGCAATGCTGTTTATCAACTTCAGCAATGAAGCTATTGATTCTTTCAAAACAAGCTATCAACAAGTTGCAGAGCAATACAAAGGGCAGGGCTTAATCTTTCTGTTGGGAGATTTAGAGGCTAGTCAAGGTGCCTTCCAGGTCAGCGAGTCTCCTATTCACTAGCTCAATTTCTTATATACCCATATGATGTTAGTTTACTTAAATGTAACTATATTTGTGTGGATGAACAGTACTTTGGACTCAAGGAGGAGCAGGTGCCCCTTATCATTATACAGACTGAGGACGGACAGAAATACCTTAAGGCAAACTTGGAGGCTGATCAAATTGCTCCTTGGTTGAAAGATTTCAAGGTAAATTTTTTTGATAAGTTTTATGCGTTGTGGCCCTCAAATGTGAGGCGCTAGAAATGTGTTTTACTTTCCAAATGTTTGCATTGTTTGCTTACACCGTAAATTTAATGAAATTCAGGAGGGCAAAGTGCCATTATTCAAGAAATCAGAGCCTATCCCTGAATCTAACGATGAGCCTGTTAAAGTAGTGGTTGCTGATACTCTTCAGGATATGGTTTTCAACTCAGGAAAAAATGGTCAGTATACCATAACGTTTTTTAATCACTTTGTATTGACATGAATGAATTTATAATTAAATGTTGTTTGGGTGTTATTTCTATTTACAATGAAATTATGAGTAGTGAACAATTAGAGTGGAAGACCATATGAATTTTGGCTGGGAAGTAACTTTGTGACGGTTGTTTTTCTCAAATTTTCTGCCAAGAGAACTGGAAAAGACATCAATTTTTCTATTATGTTCCGTTGGTATTGTTCTTTATTTGCAATTTAATGTGTTGAGATTTCTTGCTTTGCAGTTCTTCTAGAGTTTTATGCTCCCTGGTGTGGACACTGCAAAAAATTAGCTCCGATCTTGGATGAAGCTGCTATATCATATGAAAGTGATCCTGATGTTCTCATTGCAAAACTAGTAAGTATTTGTTCTGTTCAATTAAAAAATTATTGATATTTTTGTTTCTATTTTTCTAGAATAGAAGGATATCAGTAAAAAGGACGAAAACAATACGTATAAGGTTTTTCTCAAGCGGTTATTTTCAGTTATTAATTGTGATGTTCGTACTAAAATGTCAAAGAAACATATCTACTGCTTTACGGTGTGTTTGAAATTGATATTTTCATTTTGAAGGAATTCATTGTATTTTATGTGGATGTTTTGCAAATTTTTTGAATGAACTGAAATGAATTCATTCTAGAATTAGGTTTCCAAACACACCATTAGACTTCAAAATCTATTCATATGACTTCCAATGGCGGTTTTAGAATTTAATTCATATTTCCATCTCCGACACAAGTCTTTTAATGCCTGTGATACATTTCCATTTTACTTATCATGCCAGTTTTTTTACTGGTTTTGACTGCATTTGTGTTGAATATATTCATGATCTACTTTTCTGCAAATTGTCTTCATTTCGATGATTTTAATTGCTCACATTTTCATTTTCGTTGCTTGATAGGACGCTACTGCAAACGACATCCCAAGCGACACCTTTGACGTCAAAGGATACCCAACGATGTACTTCAGGTCAGCAAGTGGAAAGCTAGAGCAGTACGATGGAGACCGAACCAAAGAAGCTATCATCAACTTCATTGAAAAGAACCGAGACAAATCCGTATCTACAGAGGTTAAAGATTCTACAGAAGTTAAAGATGAGCTGTAGGTTTTGTAGCATTTTTGGGCTTAGTGTAGCACATGTTACAACTTCATTATGGTGAACGAATAATCAGATGGTTAGTTTTTGGTTCAGATATTTTATGTTTTAGGCAAAAGACCGTAATTTGAGCAGCATGTAACTTAAAATGAGCTTCATTGTTGATTTTATCTCTGGATTCTATACCTTTACGTAGTTTTTAAAGCTTGCAGTTCAGTAAGCAAGGTTCACATATTTCTACTACTATTGAGACATGGATTCATTAATAATATTTTATATTTAAAGAGATGAATAGTGCTATTTCAAATTTAAAGTAACACTATTTATATTTCATAATTTGAAGATAAGATTTGAAGTGGAGTTGAAGAAAAAAAACTTTCATTTCCATGAGAATAAAGTTGGGTTGGAAATGATCCCACCTAACTAACGAATCATCAAAGTCAAAAGATTAGGTAATAATCCTCTGTCAACGCCCACACCAACTTATTTCCTGCATCTCTTTTAGTCTCTATTCTATTTCCTCTCCTTCCCCATCAGATAAGGCTCTTTCTCTCCTTTTCTCTCTGCAATCCCTTCTCCCATCTCAGGTACGATCTATATTCTCCTTGCTTGATTTTACATTTCACTGTTGTTTCGACTTAATTCGGCAGATTTTATCTAAATTGTGCTATTTGCTTGTAGTTATTCAGCTGTCAATTATGGCTTCGACGATCTTCAACTCTCCCTGTACTGTTCCCGCAACCAAGGGTTTGGACTGCAAAGATTATGTTAGTTTGAAGCCGACGATTAACAATTTGAGATTGAGTAGTGTTAAAAGATCCACAAAGGTGATTTCCAAGCGCGCTTTGGTTGTACGGGCGAGTGAATCGGAGGATGGAGATACAAAGAAGTTAGGGATGAGTGATGCCGAATGTGAAGCAGCTGTTGTGGCTGGAAATGTGCCAGAAGCGCCTCCTGTGCCTCCCAAGCCTGCTGCATCTGCTGGAACTCCTGTGGTTCCTTCACTGGTGAGTTTCATCTGTGTTGTTTTACTGATTTGAGCCAACAATTTTTCTCATTATCGCACAATTTCCTCAGTTTGATGACATTTGAGCGCCAATTCATCATATTGAGTGTTATTTGTATGTGTTTTCGTAAATTTGTTTGGATATAGTTCCCCTTTTGGCATATTGTGTGTTCAGTTTTGGATGTGATACTGTTTTTTGGAATGTTCAACCCAGAAGTAGGTAAGATTCAATTTTGGGATTGCTTTCTTGGCTGTTGTTGCAAAAAGTTGCCCTCACCCCCTTTATATTAACCAATTACTTTCCCGAAACTAAAATTTGTTGCTTCTAGAGAAAGCTTGAAAGTTTGGGAAAGCAATCCCAAATGGCCCTTAATTGGTGTTACTGTTTCTAGATTAGGGACAAGCTGTCTGCAGTTGTACTTATTGCGTAGTTTTTCTCGGACCAATGAATTTTCTTCGGGTTTTAGTGTGCACATGCACACAAAAAATTTAGAAACTTCACTAATAACTTGGTTGATCGTCAGCCACTCGGTAGGCGGCCTCGTCGGAATCGCAAGTCATCTGCCATGAGAGCAGCATTTCAGGAAACTAGCATATCACCAGCAAATTTTGTCTATCCACTTTTTATTCACGAAGGTTAGCGCTTTATGTGGAAGTTTGTTTTTCCAATTTCATATTCTTACTTCGTCAACTATCTTTCCCTTGTCTACCAATGTGGGCCTGTGTTAATCTGCATGATTTTTCTCTATAATATTTTCAGGCATAGAGGATGTACCTATTGGAGCAATGCCTGGATGCTACAGGCTTGGATGGAGACATGGACTTGTTGAAGAGATGATGCAACAGTAAGCATTTGTTTTGAAGCACTACATTAAGCATTCACCTTATTCTATGAAGAGTTTCTAATAAAAGTAGTTCCTTGTACAGGTAGCAAAGGCTCGGGATGTTGGTGTAAATAGTATTGTTCTATTTCCCAAAGTTCCAGATGCTCTGAAGGTGTCACTATAAGTTTCTCTTTTTTATTAGCTTTGAATTTTTTGTTCTATGTTTCCAGAAGCATGTAATTTATGCTGTTCTTCCATACTAGAGCCCCACAGGTGATGAAGCTTACAACGACAATGGCCTAGTCCCTCGGGCAATACGATTACTGAAGGACAAGTTCCCCGACCTTGTAAGTGATAGGTTTAAGGTTTTGATTCATAGCTTTGGCCTTTTATAGGAATTGAAATTTCAAGCTAGGTTCATTGCATAGGAAAGAGATCTGAATGATGTGCCTTTTGTAGGTCATTTACACTGATGTTGCTCTAGATCCATATTCCTCTGACGGGCATGATGGTATTGTCAGAGAAGATGGTAAGTGAGATATATTATTCTGGCTGTAGATGTAGATAACTACATTATAAAGCATCAGAGAACCATGTCAAGATTTTCTTCGTAACTTTTGTTGTTAGCTGTTTTTAGAGCTGCAGCTGTAGTACTATGTTTCTTTGATATGGCGTCTAAATTACAAATTACTGTCCTTGATATTTGCCAGGTTTCATAATGAATGATGAGACTGTCCATCAACTTTGTAAACAAGCTGTTTCTCAGGTAATTTATCTTTCTGAATTCACTATCTTTATTTATATTGAGTACTCCCTTCAGGGTTTCAATATATGGTACACCATGGTTCAATATATGTTATAGGCACTGAAACCTTACCTTATCTATGGATTTAGTGGTTTACTTAGGCTGGTTTCAAAGTATATTTTTAGTCGTAAATTTGTCTATACTTCCTTCTGGTACATAGATTCAGTACATTTTTGATAATTTATTATCCTTTATTGTTGCTAAAGTTCGTTATTGCACGTGCAAAAGATGCTCCTGTTGTAATATTTTTGCTGTTACTCTTTCAATAGGCACGTGCTGGGGCAGATGTTGTTAGTCCAAGTGACATGATGGATGGTCGTGTTGGAGCACTTCGGGCCGCTCTTGATGCTGAAGGCTTTCAGCATGTTTCTATCATGTCCTACACTGCAAAGTAATGTGATTTATAATTTACAGAATCACCATGAAATTTTGAGATTTTAATTTTCTGAATAGCCAGAAGGAGCTATCTTTTCAATATTTGTAAGCATTGTGCTAAATTTTTGCTACATGAACCCAAGCTAATGTCATTACTCTTACTGGTATGTTGATTACAGGTACGCCAGTTCCTTTTATGGACCATTTAGGGAAGCATTGGACTCCAACCCGTGATTTGGAGATAAAAAGACGTGAGTAGTTGTTTAAATTGAAGCATATGGTAATATATAGTCACTTGAGGAAATTCAATGCTCACTTTTTGTTTTCATTCCATCAACAGTTATCAGATGAACCCGGCTAATTACAGAGAGGCTTTGATTGAAGCCCAAGCAGATGAGAGCGAAGGAGCTGATATTCTTCTGGTTAGTTGTGCTGTCTTTGGAGCTTAATACTTAATAGCTGGTAATTCCATATGCTGAAGTTAGTTTGATTTGCATCTCAGGTAAAACCGGGTCTACCCTATTTAGATATTATAAGGCTGCTGAGGGATATTTCACCTTTGCCTATCGCTGCATATCAGGTATTCTTGTTATAATTACGTTTTCACTCAACAACCATTAAGGCTTTGTTCTTTTCAACTTATTTTCTATTCATTTCCGTTGTTTCATTCAGTTCTGCTTCATTAGACTTCCATTAGAAGTCCATTAAGTGTCATTAAATTTCAATAACTATCAACAAATTTGAAACAGTTTTGAGCATCATTTGATTTCGATTAGTTTCGTATAAGTTTTAGTTTCATCAAGTTTCAATAAGTATCAAATAAGTTTCAGTCAACAAGTTTCAAATAAGTTTCAGTTTCAGTGTAGTTCAGCCGTTAGCCATTCGGTCCAAAAGAACAGAGCCTAAGTGATGTTCTTATTTTTCACAATACTCGTATTTTGCATTGTGAGATCTTTCTGAACTTATATTAGGCCTTTGATTTCTGTCTCTAAAAAAGTTTGCTAGTTTTCCTATAGGATTTCTGCCTATGTTTTTAACTATGAACCTCACACAATAGTTGACAAGCTGTAAATATCAGGATTCTAAAATCTATTGAACAAACAATAGTTGAAAAGGTCTTATATTCTAATGTATGATTACAGGTTTCCGGTGAGTATTCGATGATAAAGGCCGGTGGCGTTCTAAAAATGATCGACGAAGAAAGAGTCATGATGGAGTCGCTAATGTGTCTCCGAAGAGCGGGAGCCGACATCATCCTCACCTATTTCGCGCTTCAAGCAGCCAGATGTTTATGCGGCGAAAAAAGGTAAGCCTATGCATTGGATCGGGGATCGCAACGAGTGTTGTAGATTTTTTGTACTTAATTTATATTAGCACAAGGGGTACAATTGGAGAATGGTTTAACTTAACGTGTAATGTGTTGTTGAACATGAAAGCAATCAGAAGGATAATTAGCTTTGTACAAATCAACTTGTCTTTTGTAAACATTGATAAATGATAATTGCTTGGCAGTTTTTTGAAACAAGAGTGCTATGCAATTAAGAACCAGACCTGAAACTTTTTACAAAGCCAAGGGCCTAAATCTTTCGTTACCTTCCTCTACATCAACGAACCAAGGTTCATAGAGATATGAAAAACGATGCATGTTTCGATCATAGAGATGAAAAACGATGTGGTCGCTAAATTTGGCGATCCAAATAACCTCAAAATCTGTGATACGAATCATGGTAAAGCACCATCGCCCTTGCTAAAAGCTGCAAGTAACTGTGAAGCCAATGGATATGAGACTAGTATTAGGAAACTTGTTTCAAGATTTTCCGTACACATTGAAGGAAAATTCATGGATATATTTTTATATCTCTCTCCCAAAACTTCATCATTTGCTGAAAAAAACTTGCTGAAAGAACCATATACTTCGATATGCTCACAGCCACAAATGAACCCGAGCTCACAACTCACTACGAACAAAAATGAAAGGATAAAACAAACTCTTCAGAATGAGTATACATGTACAAGACTTGCACTTCAAGAATAGACGGGGTTCAAATAATTTATGCCAATTCGGGAAACTTCTGGTACAGCTTACATTTTATAATTGTTCAAAAGAAACAACGCGAATTACGAGTAACACTTCATCTGTTTTAGTCAGCTCGAGACTGGCCAGCTCGGGAAGACAGAATGATGCCAACAATGAGACCGTACAAGGCAAGTGCTTCAGCAAAAATGAGGATCAGAATCATTCCTACAAACAGCTTTGGCTGCTGCGCATTAGCCCTGCAAACAGTTTCAACATCAAATAAGATAGAGCAGAACATAAACTAGTGATTTGACGAAGGACTCATGACTCTTTTAATATAAAGGGGTTATGGCCAAAAACAACAACGGCATTACCCTAAATGACTAACAAAGCTCCCACACAAGACAGGTGATAACTTAGAGGTTGCTTCCTATTGACCATGAAGTAGAGTTGCAATAGCTATTCAGATAGTTTAATGAGCCATTTTGCTTAAGTCCACTGTAATCCAAAGCCAAGGAACGGAGAAATATTATATATGTCAGGAGTTGGCATCCAATATTCTAACTAGAATTTAACAGACCACATGTCAAAGTCAGGTACCTGATTTGTCAAGAAAATGCTGCTCTGCTTCATGTAATATACCAAAAGGTACAATGCCAAGTAAACAATTTAACTTCCGAAGACTATGGTGTTATATCTAGCGAAGATGATGACTGTCAAATGAAGGCAGATCAAAAAGTATCATTTCGAAGCATAACATCGTGTCATGTACCATAACCATAGATCAAAGTTTGATATCAGGAATAGCATGTAGCAAGGCACCGCATTAATTAATCCAAATTTCACATGAAAGTAGTCAATGTAACCCAAGGATTAACCCATAAGCTAGTGCACAAAACAGACTAAATGATGAAATTCACTCTATTCAAAGGTAATGGAAAACGTATGCCCAGTGTATACTTTTTTCCCGTACTCAGACAACATCTGAACAATTGAATCAAATCAATATTAGATCCAAACAGTGTAACACAAAATTAATGCATACATGACAAATTGCAGGGGGGGAATCAATAGAACAGATGCAATTCCAGTGAATCAAAGAACTCTAATCATAATCAACTAGATGAATCAAATACAAATTCCACATAAATCTTACCTAACTCCAGCATCGCCAACAATTCCAATTGCCATTCCAGCAGATAATCCAGCGAGTCCACAAGCAAGACCAGAGGACAAGTGCGCATATCCATAAAAAAGATAGTACGATTTCGCCTTAGGATTAATACCAGTACTAATAATAACCGCAATAATCAGCCCGTAAATCCCCAAAACTCCGGCCATAACCACCGGAACAATCGATTTCATCACAAGCTCGGGTCGCATCACCCCCATCGACGCCACTCCGACCCCACTCTTTGCCGTCCCATAGGCAGCGCCCATGCCTGCAATCAATCATTAATCCACAAATCAACCCAGTGACCTACAAAAACAATTAAACCGATCCAATTCTCCTAAAGATATGTCATGGAACCCTTTGACCCAAAAACTTAAACTGATGGGTAAATCTTAGCATTTATATTATTCCTGTTACTCTCGCAAATTACCATTGTGCTTGAAGGGGATACAACATGGACCCACTCTACATGTGTTGAAATTCAACTCAACAAATAGAGCTGACAGGATTCGATCCCTCGACCTCGACCTAAAAGGATTCGGCCTCTCGACCTTTAAGTCAATAATGCTTTGATACCATGTCATATAACCCTAACAAATGAAGCTAACAGGATTCGATCCTTCGAGCTTTAGGTCAATAAAGCTCTGATACAATATCATATAACCCTAACAAATGAAGCTGGCAGATTTCGATAACCTTTAGGTCAAGGTTCTGATTCCATGTCATATAATCCTAACAAATGAAGCTGACAGTATTCGATCCCTCTGACCTTTAAGTCAATAAGGCTCTTTTACTATGTCATATATGACAGGATTCGGTTCCTCGACCTTTAGGACAACAAGGGCTTTACCATCATGTCATGTAACCGTTTTTAAGCTGATATCTAAGGTTCAATATTAATATTTATATCATTCCTAACAAAATAGAGCAACAATTGAATCGGAAAAGTAGAGAGGAGAGAGTGAGTACAGGAAAAGACGAGGGCAGCGGCGGCTCCGAGGAAGCCGAAGAAGGGGGCGGTTTCATCGCCGCTAAAACCAGAAGAAGACATGTTTTGAAGCTGGTCGGCGACGGAGACGAGAAGATTCCGGTGCCGGAATGATTGGATTTGACAGTTTGGTGAAGAGAGAAAAAGAAGAGAAGATCGGATCTAGAGGAGCTCGAAGGAAAGATTGGAAGGTAGGAGAAGGAGATGGATCGATGTTAGATGAACGCGACGTGGCTGGTTAATTATTGTTGATGCTTTAATACTTTCTTTTGTTGTATTATTTAGGTGATTTTGAGGGTGTATCATCTTTGTTTATAATCTGTTTTTAAGTTTATGAGATTGTTTCTTTTTTCTTGGTTTTCAGTTTACAAGGAGTTTATAAGTAAAAAGGCTAGAAACTTCACATCTAAACTTTTAAAAAATAAATTATAATCCAATAAACTATAATCCAAAAGCTAAGAGAAACATCCCTTAAACTTGATTATTGGTTGGTTTTTTTATCAAGCTTTTTAATATGAAGAATATATTTATATAACAGTTCTAAGATAATTCTATTTTTTTCAAGGCATATACTACAATGATTTTATTTTTTCCTTACTTTGCCATCGATACTATTGGATTGAATTTCACCCCACTAATCCAATGATGATGAAGGACAAAATAAAATTAACTTAAATAAAAACAAAATCACCATAACCTTACTTTTTTAAAAAAGAATATAACTTTATTTTAAACTTATTTAGTTTATTCCATCATTAAATTAGTATTTAATGATAAAATATTTATATAATATGTTACATTACTTATGCAAAAGAGATAAAATCATCTTCACTTCTACTAAAATAAAATAAGTGCATTATTTACCTTAATTATAAGGAGTAAAGCACTTTTCGGTGCGGGCCGCGAGAGCAGTACCAAATTGAGACAAACTCTGAATACTAGATATGACCTCAAAATAACAGGGATCAAGGTCGGCTAGTGAGACGATGGGGGATAAGTTTCATCGTCGTTAATTATAAAGTATATTGAACAATTTTAAATGTAGTGATTAAGTGTGTACTCTAAAAGTCCTGAAATTGAATTACATTCAAAGTGATTAGGGAGTTTTTTTCCATTTCTAAAATTGAATTACATTCGAAGTGAGTAGGAAGTTTTTTTCCATTTAATGTAATCTCATACGAGACACTAGTGATTGTTTATTTTGGTTTTATAGAATCATCCAAAAACTAATTCTCAACTAATCCTATTCATTACTATAGTCTATAACTTATTCAATCTAGCTAAAAACTCAGACATTAAACAACGAAAATTGGAATACCTAAGGTGCTAACTGCCAAAATTGTAAGAGAAGCAAATGTGCATTTTATGTTTTCATTTACAAATTATAAATAATTATTCCTACGCCCTAAACCCTGTAGCCGTAGAATCCCCGAGATTGTTCATAAAGCAGAACCGTCCAGAAAAATCAGCCGGCCAATATAACCACCCGATCACCAAAACCCCATCAGCTAAAATTCACTAATCAACACCGAATATCCAACCATGTTCTTCTTCTTCGTCGGCGGATTAGAGCAGCAGGCGACCCGAGTCCTGAAACCCGGAGATGCATCAACTGCGGATCTGCTGGAATACAACAAGATCTTCTTCGTTTCATGTTTCCTCAGTCCTTTTCTCTGCCGCCGTCGAGTTCGAAGGGAGGTTTGCTGCCGGAGTCCGGGGAGAGGATGCGGTGCCGTTTTTGTGACCGGGTTGTGGAGCCCGAGTTCAAGTTCTGCCCGTTTTGTGGAGAGTCTCTGTAATGTGATGTTGAACTTCTGATTGGGTATGATAAAACTGATCATCCTTCATTGTACAATGTTGATAATTTGCTGACTAAATGTTTTAGCAAAAAATACGATCTTAGCTTTTTTCAGTCTAATGCTCACTCTTTTTGCACTTATTTTAGATTCAGTGCTTGGTTGATTACATATTAGTTTTAGTTTACTTTCGATACATATTCTATAAATTTTAAGTCACTGTTTATTATTAAATAAATTTTTATATAATTTTATTTTATTCCGTTCAGTTTCATTGTCTATTAGTGAACTATCTCTCTAGAGATTGTGAAAAATGTTTCACTAAAAATATTCTTGTTATTGCTTCGACTCATATTCTCAAAAAAGTGGATCCCGCTCTAATAACTCCAAATAAATTAAATACATGCATTAAAATATGAAGACTTCTTATTCTACATCAACAAAGCACTTTTTTAAGTCAACCCCTTTAATTCAGTTTTTTTGCTAGTCATGTTCACAGATCCAAGGTCTTTTAATTATTATTTAACTTACTTATTTGACCATTTTTTATTTCTCTTATATGTCTAAAAAGAATTGCATGCATACCATTCAATTAAATAAACATTCTAGAGTTCATTAGAATGGAACAAATATATCCGACTACTCATCTCAAAGTGTAGGAAGTTTACAAATGCGTACCAGTTGAATCTCTAGTTGGTTTAAATGTTCAAATGCTGCTTATTCTCTTAATTCAAAAGTTGATGTCACACATTTCATGGTTTAAAGGTACGTTTCAAACAAATTCAAAAAAACTGAGAGGAACTTTTAAAATTTTATGAGAGCGAATGACTATAAAAAACAAGTTCAAATTTTGAACATAAATTCTGATTTCAGAAAACATAGAACTTCCATTTCAAATTATGATGACTATTATACAGTACACATTCCCATCTAAGCGCCAGTTTTCCTTAAACTTTGATGGAAACTAATATACAAAGATCTTAATGCCTACAACAGAGGAAAAAATAATCAACTGTACACAAAATTTAATCAGCAAGTGTACAGTTTCCCTTATCTTTTACAAGGACATCAATGCAGAAACACGGACAGAAAACCCCCTTTTACTGTCTCGATTATTAACAGTTTCTGCCGAACAAACCGATCCCAAACTGCACAAAATAGTTGAATCTTTGCAAACCTGTTATACCATTGTTATGTCGATGCTCGAAAAGCATGCTGAGAAGTTAGATTCGCCTTAGTAATCCCGGATTTTACTTATGTCGGTTTGCTGAAAGGTAATTGCTTTTCTCCTCTTTCAACAGCATCTCTCCATAGCCGGTATCTTATTCCCAGCTTATCATATGCCACGGGAAAGTTCCACACATTTGCACCGTTGATCATCCGCTCTTGCTGCCCGACAACCAGTCGAAGATCCTCATTCAGTACCTATTGAACATTCGAGTATCAAAACTATGATACTTCCTCTTTTATGAAACTGAGAGCGTTAAGAAAGTGTTCTTGATTGGTTACCTGCTCGGCAAAATGTCTCCATAGATAGTGCATGAAAGGAATATTTTTGAGAATGGGAGCAAAATCGAGCGACATTCTGTAGAGCAGGCGGGTTTTTTGTCTAGAGGAAGGCAAACATATGTGAAGCTGGTGAAGGTGAGTTGCACATTGTCTTGTGTTTTTCCCTTCTAGTTTTCCGGGCTTTGAGATACCGATAGTTGATAACACCATACAAGGCGGTCGAAATTCCATATCTATTGGGTAAGGGTCCCAATACCCTTGAAGGCTAGATGCAGGCGTTAAGAACTTCACCAAGCTGAGAATTTAAAACGAATAAATCAGGATCAAGTAAAAATTTTTCCATCTAAAATATGTGAATTTACAACATTGAAGCACAAAGACAAACCTCGGTACAGTCCACCCTTTGGCAAAAGTAGATGTGTGGGTAAATGGGGCGTGTGCAAGATCTAGAAGGTTATCTAATAGCAGCCCGTGTTCCACCGGTAGTTCCATTACAATCTGTCAAATGAAAGGGGAAAGCATATATGTATTAGATGATGTACATCTTTCGAAAGAGAAAGAGATAATGTCTCGGTGAGTTCAAAGTGTACCTCAGCATGGATTTGAAACCTGGGAGGAGGCTGTAATGAAGGAAGCTTTGCTGCTGGGGGATCGCTTCCAGGCCAAACCCATATCATGCCTTCTTGCTCAAAGCATGGCAATGATTTTATCGTCACATTAAGTAGTCGCGTTGATGGCATTTTCTCACACTTCCCATCTGTTGTATATTCCCACCCTAATATTGTGCCAATCACCAATCTTTTGATGATTAATATGCCACTCAAAGAAATTGACGTGTTCTTATTTATTATAGTAGACTAACCATGGTAAGGGCATTGGATGCGACCATCGTTTACTGAACCAAGGTGAAGAGGACATGCTCTATGTGCACAGGTATT
This sequence comes from Euphorbia celastroides, assembly GCA_948291685.1. Lineage (NCBI taxonomy): Eukaryota > Viridiplantae > Streptophyta > Magnoliopsida > Malpighiales > Euphorbiaceae > Euphorbia > Euphorbia celastroides. Next base: position 3,733 of record CAOJBJ012208535.1, on the reverse strand, counting down.
CTGGACACATCCGGGCTTCCCGTCTTTTCCACGAAAAATAACCCAGGGTTCCTCGAAGCACTCGATTGGAATCTGAAATCCAATATAGGTCTACTTGATATCCGGGGATTTCAATAAATAAAAGCTAAATTGAAAAATTTATACAACAGTTTAATTACCATGGTGTCATCCTTTAGATCAGTGGAGAAAGCGACAGGGTACCAAAAATTTTTAAGGTGGGGGTTGTAAGATTGAACTGGACCAGAAACGTTCAAGCTTTTACGAGACGTTTTCCGATGTACAGTATCTTCAGATTGAGTAGAAGCACTAGTAGAAGGAGATGTTTGATCAGATGTTGTTGTGGTTCCATCTTGTAACAGTTTATCATGAACTACTGCTTCCACGTAAGCTAGTTTATCTAAAGCAGCAGAAACCCTCGCTTCAGAAATATGCACCTGTCATTGATCATTTATCAGATACAGATCAAGGTAAAGTTTTCTAGAAAATTAATTCATGATGCAGGTGATACAATCATTCTGGAGTTATGTTCTCGAAAGATTCGCTTCTCAATATGGACAATATTGATACCTGTTGGTGAGCTTCTGCTAACTCCTCTTGCAAGTCTGCAAGCTCCTTCTTCATGGTGCCAATAGACTTGAACTCACGGGCTAGAGGATTTAGAACTTCAACAACCTACAGCCAGATTTCTAAAGGTTAAGCATCATATGAACATAGCTAGAAACAGTAAATACAAATCAACTACGGTATCCAATATCTAAATTCAAAACAAAGATTTATGTACCTTTTCATGGAGATGCATAATGGTAAGAACATCTCGTCGAGCTCGCCAATCGCAATATTGAATGTCAAATCTAGCAACTTCTAGGGCTTGATTCACATCCAAAAATTTTCCTTTAAGTTGTGGCATCTTAGACCTGGGATCCTCGACATCAAATAGAGCACTCCATGCACTCTTTTTATCTACAACTCCTTCCTCTCCGAATACTGCAAAGACCCCAAAACCACCCCTAACTCCCTGCTAAACAAAAGAAAAACATCACAACTTTGAGACAACCAAACATCTAAAATTCGCATGAATTCCTCAAACATCTAAAATGAACATAAGTTCCTCAAACATCCAGACCTTTGCAGATAAAAGCAAAACTAAGCTATAAGGGCAAAACACATTAAGAGCCCGTGAACTTCTGTGGATTTTGCAATTGGCTCCTCATCAATGTTTCAGCACATTGGATACATATTACCTTTCTATTAAACTGTATTAGTTCCAAACTTGACATTTCTTTTCTATATGGCTGTCAAGTCAAGTAACACAACTTTTTTAGGAAACTAAGACTTTCGAGTTCACTAAAATAAATTGATCAACACATTATCTGTAGTCAATGTAGCACTTGTGCCGTCGTACAGAAGATAAGGATTCCAAAGAATCATAATGTCGTACAAATGAGTAAAATATCTACCGATGAGAACTCCAATGCCAAAGTAGAGGATTCTTGAGCTCATTGAACTAGTGAGAATCATAAATACCATACATTCATTCAACATATCATCTATACAGTTCTAAAATTAGAATCTAATCCTATACAAATGCAGAACACAGAGCCTAGGCAGTGAATCATCTAATCCAACCTGTCGACAGTCAGATTCCAAGTACGGAGCTTATCTATCAAAACAAAATATATTATAACTAATTGCCAAACGCCTAACTGCGAAATCCGTGAAATCTTAAGCGCTCACCGTGTGATTCCCAAACTTGAAGAAAAATCAAGCACAAACGAATCTATATAACTATCTAAACTAATCAATCGACGAACTACTGATATATTCCTAAAAAAAACCTCAAAATGAACAAATACCAAAATCTCCAACAAATCGAACAACGACAAGCTCGATAGATCAAACAGACAGAGAAACTAAACGAGCGTACCTTCTTAGAGCTGAATTTTGACGATTTACAGAAAGAAATCGGGAGAGATAGCACTGCAGCAGTGGCCACAGAGTTCATCGCGTTTGAAAAATCGGCGAACTGTAGAGAGAGAAAGAGAAAGGCAAAATGTAGGAGGCGACGGTTTATTTTTTGATAAGAGGTTGGTGTTTCGCGCGATCTCCGCTGTCCTTCCATCGGCCGCCACGTGGACTAGTGCGGCCTCCGTGGCACTCCACGTGGCGCCTCGTGCTTCCACAAGTTTGGCCGAGGACGGGATCTTTCGTTGCCACGTGGGATTTGGAGATATATTTTTCTATCTCTTTGCGTTTATTGTTGTTTGTTTTCTTTGGTTTTTGTAGATCAGTGGGATATTGGACTTAAAATCTGATTTCAGCCAGTACATATTAAATACGAATTATAAATAAATAAATAGAAGATGATAGCAAATTGGAAAAATAGAAAAGTTGTGAATAGTTTCGAGTAATTAGAGACATGCATCGATTTGTTTTTTTAAATTTCATATGACATAAATTAGTTTGATTTTTAAACTACGTTTAAATTTTCCGTCATGTTAACATGAAGAGTATAACACACGTAATGAATCGAGTATAAGGGATGTCAATCGGCCGGGTTTGGTGCGGATATTTCAATTTCCATTCCGCACCTAATAGTTTTAGGATGTGGTTTTGGATTTTCCTCATTCAGTATTTCAGGTATTTTTTGGCATCCATTCCGCACCCGTGTGCGGTTCTGACGGTTTTGGGTTAATCCTCACCCATAAAATTTTACTTAATTTTAAAATATGATTTCATAATATAATTCACGTTTTAACTTAAATTTATATATATTAGTCCTTAAAATTTGGATATTTGTTAATTTTATAATTATAGATAATAAAAAATTAATGTCATTAAATTAAAATAAATTATTAATTTAATATAATTAAAGTCGTGACAAATATTTTGATTTGTTGTTGAGACTGTGGCTATAGTCAAAGGGATATCATGTTCTGATAACATCTTTAATTAATATGTGGGGTGTAAATGTTTCTTCGTACATAGTTTAAAACCACTGCAATTTGACAATATCTATTTTAAAAACACCAAAATTTTCTAATAGTTTCATAATAATTTTATTGTTATTCATCTAATATTTATAAATATTTGTAAAACTTAAGTTCATATGTTATATGAATTGAAAGTTGATAATGATATCATAATTTAATTATTTTTCTATTCAACTTTCTATATGTGTTAATCAATTATAAGTAAATGTGTGTGTGTGTATATATATATATATATATATATATCATTTTTTTGGTTATTTGTTCGGTAGCGGTTTGGGGATAGCTCCACCCAAAACCGCCCAAATTTTTATATCGAGTTTAAAATTTATCACTGTTGAAATATCCCACATTGCTTTGCTCTTATTTCTTACATTGATGAAATAACCCTAACCCCTTAAAGTGCCTTTTGAGGTTATATGAAAGTGTTTAACAATCACATCCCCGCCCATTCGGGTAAAAATTTCGGTTATTCCCCATCACCCATCAGTTCGGATCTAACTCGGATTTTCGCCACCCAATTGGTATCCCTATATATGAGTCAATATGAACTTTCAAAAAAATCATGCATTTTAGAAGAAGGTAAGAGAGACTACAATCATCAGGCTTAAAGCTGATTCCGAGATTAAAATAACATGAAATCTTACCTGTACATTCTTTTGTCTTAGTCGAATTTCGATCAACCCTATAGTTTTTACAGTGTTCATGATAATCTTATATTTTGGACTTAGACATTCCTATAAAAT
>CAOJBJ012207037.1:0-10163 GCA_948291685.1 Euphorbia celastroides | reverse complement strand
TTTTGTGGGATGCCAATATGTATCTTGAATTTTAAGATGCCATTAGTAAAATTATGGCGCCTAAACTCGCACAACTTTGACAATTTGCATTCAATGTTGTATAAATTGTTAGGAACAAGGACTAGGTGGATGCATATGTTTATTGAAACTATACATTCAATTAGAAAGTGAAATACAGTACACAACATATTGAAAGAACCATTGAAGATGAAATACCGGGGAATATAAACTTTCAGTCATTTCCATGAAAAATTAAACCAGGTATCTTGAAAGAAAAAAGGTTTAGGCAGTGCTTGGACTAAATATTTGGGATGGCTAGCAACAATAAATTGACCACTAGCCTAATGTTGCTTAAATATATAAAGTGCAACATCTACATAAAACATCCTAAAGTGAATAATGTTATTGCACTTTATAAAGTTGTCATTTACCAATCTGCCCACCAAAACCGAAAGGAAATATAAAGGAAACATATAATATTAAATGACAATTAAACTTCTTTCAAATTTATTGAAAATAGATGAAATTAAATGAAACTTGATGAAATCTAATGGAACTGAACTGGATGAAATTGAATGAAGCTAAACAGAACTAAGCTGAATGGAAATAAGTTGAAGAGAAGAGAGCCTAAAATGGGTCATTATGGGCAACACAGCCTAGTTCACAACAAATCAGGCCTAACAAGAAAACACATCTCCAATGAGCAAATTCCATTATCATCATCATCAAAATTCTTCAGCAAGTACAGCAACCAACATAAATCCTTTCAACCAAAAAGAATACACCTAAGTCCTACATTCATCAAGATCAAAATCTGCCACAAAAGGACCCCTCAAATGCATCATAAGAAATCAAAATTGGACAAAAAGGTAGGAAGAAGATGATGTTGATGATGCGCCTAATAAAAGAAACCAAGCACTTTGCCCCCAACGTTTTTTCTTCTCGCCTCTTCATGGTCCATTATGCCAGCAGAAGTTGTCAACACTATGTAACCAAACTGCAGTTTTACAATCAAGTCAAAGACTCAGACAACCTCAGGCAAACCATAAAAAACAGACTACCCAAACCAAAAAACAACCTTCAAGGTGCATAAATGGATCCAAAGATGTATTGCAATTGGTAAAAATTAACCAACAGGCATAGAGAAATAAACTGCAAGTTTGATGTTTCAAAGGGAATCTAACCTGTCTTGAAGGAAGCAACCTTGCAGTCCAACCTTCAATCTCCTTAACACCAATATCAAAACGAGGGCTGATAACACCACATTTGTTCAACCTCCCATTTAGTTCCACTACAATTTTACCAGCTCTGTGATCATCCACAAATTCAAATTCACCAATATATCCTACGTGAGAACAAAGGCACATGCATCAACAAAATACAATTCACTAAAATTTTTCAGTAATTTCTTTCGACAAATGCGATAAAACGAAAGGGATACCGTGCTTTTGCATCACAATCAGAAATTTGATGACGACTTTCGATGAAGGCCTGATCATGACCTGGCGCTTCCCGCGTTTTTCAGCATTGTACATGCACTTTAGAGCATCGTTCAACACACTAACTCTCACCATCTTTGCTGCTGCTAAACAAGTCCCAGTCAGAAACTAAACTGACAATATAACGAAACAAAACAAAATGTGACCAGAAGAATCATAACATTGTAATCCGATAATTAACATTATAGAATCGGGTACAACCATTAAAGTAACAAAAATGCGAGATTCTAAACCATCCGCACAAACTTTAAATCTAGTGACAGCTACCTACATTAAAGAGCCAAATCCGATTGCATTTCACTGATTTTCTCGCGTGGCTCTTAAACTAAGAACAGATTAGATTAAAGGCCGAGAAAGAGATTAGATCGAAAAATTATGAACCCTAAGAACTATCAAATGAACAAAAAAAAAGCAGTAAGTAGATTTCGAAGAAAGCAAAGTGCAGAGGTGGGAGTGAAATGAACATACCGGCAGAAGGAGACGCAGGACACCGACGGAGCTAGGGTTTAGCGAAACAAAGAAAGCAACAGAACTGCCCTCCATTTGAGAATTTTCAAACTTTTATTCAAACTACAAATACAAGCCCAAACCCAAACCCAAACCCATTTAGGATATTCGAATTTATATTTTGAGAAATTAACTGATAATATTATCCTTCACTTCTAAGGTGCATGGAATTTTTTAGAAAATAGAGTAAATTTTCCAAACAAAAGTGAAATCCTATTATATCTTCTAACTCATCCATCTAATTATATACTTAAAAGTAAGGACTTAAACTGTTGTGAATATGGATGACTAAAAAAAGCCAAATCATATATTTGAAAATGCATGAGCAAACTAGTCTAAAGAGACTCATAAATTGTTTAGACATAACAAATCTCCTAGGTTACGTAACATTTGAATTAACATATCATTTTCTTAGATTTTTTCTCCAATATGAATTTTTATTTTACAGTACAATTTAACTCACTAAAAGTTTTAGAATTGGAAAATTGTGATATTTATCCAATTTTTGAAACTAATTATATCATTTACTCTCTTATTACTCCTTTAACTTTCCTAACCAATTTTGAATTTTTATTTTGGCCTGTATACGTTCCTATATGGGATTGGATCGTCGTTCTCTTCATCTCTTTCAATCTCTTTCTTTTCGTTTTCTTCTTTTGCAAGGTCGTGCTTCTCTTCATCTTTTTGTTTCTTGATATTATGTTATTTTTGTTCTCAAATGCTTTAGAATTGATAATATTCCAACATTTCTTGGATTGAAGATTTCAATTTTGTTGGATGTAAGGAGTATGAACATAAGGTGTTTGATGAATTGCCTAAGTGAATTTGTATTTTTGGTTTTTTGAAAATTTAGTGATTACATGGTAGATACCTAGTAGGGAACTAATAGTTCTCAAATTTTCAGTATTTATTTCAAGTGAAGTTTCCAGCTCGTATTTTTGTTGGACGTGGTGCTTGCACATAAGATGTTTGATGAATTGCTTAAATAGTGGAGAGATTGTTGGATATCAAGTCGATGGAGTTTGCTTTCAAGTTCATCAAGTTTTGATTAGATCTAACTTTGATTAGATTCGAACCTTATTTATTTAGTTAGAACTTTTAATTTATGTATTGAATGATAACAATAAAAGATATTGGTGTGCTTTTTACAAATTTGTATTTGATTTTATAATTTTGTTTTTAATATCTGGTAAGTACTTGGTAAATACATGGTAGGCAAGTAGTGGTTTTCTATATTCGCAATTTTGGTTCATCCAAGATTTTTATATATCTCGTCTTTTGAGTATCATGCATTGAGTTAACTTACAATGAAATATGTTCCTACAAAATATCGACTAGGTATCTACCACATATCTATTTGGTGTCCTATACAGTGCTAGTTAATATTTGAGACATGGTAAGAATATGTTACAAACATAAATTTGATGGATTGAACAAATTTCTAATAGAATATACGATTTCTACCAGATTCCTACAGGTATCTATCAGGTATACAAAACCGAATTTTCTATTTTTCAAAAAGGTATATCACAATGTATGATGTTTGAAATATAAAATGAAACGAACAATAAATCATAAAGCAACATGTCAAAAAAATAAACGATTTAAGAGATGATTATAAAATAAGATAAGAAAATGTAAAAAAAGCATGACATCATGATGACTGTAGGTCCCTTTAGGCTAATTAATACGTGTCAGAGGGGGGTGAATGCCTTTTTAGTGATAATATAAAATTTAAGTCGTTTGAAAATACCCCACGACTCAGCAAGACAAAGGTCCCTCCTCCACAACCTAAACTCTAACCCACTGATCGGATACCCTCTCCAATCATTCTACTCTGTGTTTGAAAGAAAACGATTTTCTGAAACACGGTTGAAAGCATTTTTTGAAAATTACTTAAGCTTTGATTTCGGAAGAATTTCGGCGTTGGTAATTTTCTTTGTCATTTTTCCTTCAAGTTTTCACCTTTTTATAGTTGAACTTTGAAAGTAGCCGTTGTGGTCTTCTAACGGTTGGAATTGTTAATATGTGATTAGTAACTTAGCCGTTTAGACACAGAGCTCTCTTTAATCCAAAATTATTGCTTGATGAAAACTTCTTTGACAATCCGTTGGTTTGAATTCGAGGAGTTTTAGGTTTCTGTCATAATTTGATTGGCTCTGCACGATTTCTAGCAGCTTTCCTGGCAATAGGTACTGCGCGCCACGGTGTCAGACGTGCGCCTTTTTCCTTTTCCTGAATTTCGCCATACTTTGTCAGATTTGCCTTTTTGTCGGAATTGGTTAGCTGTTAATAAGACAAACTACCTTTTTAAGTTGACCAAGGCTTTCTCGATTTACGCTTTATCTAATCAGTGCCAAGTTCCATCACTGAACTTCTCCATTTACTAATCCGTGAGACTTCATTCGTTGAGCAACCTTGAGCCAGAGCAAAACTTTAACCTTCAGCGAGCTGGGACGTCAGCGGGCTTCGGTCATCAGCGAGACTGGTCCAACAATCTCCCCCATTTTGTGATGGTAACTCTGAGAAGAATCTTAGCTCAGCGAAGATACTAACTTATCCAAGAACTCCCCCAAAAGAGATGGCCTCATGTTTATAAGGAGTCTCCCCCAAAAGAGTTGATCCTGCAAAAAGTTAGTTTCCACATAGATAAAGCATATGGAGTTAAAAAGTTTTTAACTCACTGATAGGAACAATATTCATTTCTCATTGATTTAAAGTGATATTACAATTAAATCAGAATAATGAGAAAATTTGAACTTAACAACTTAACTACTTCTTCTTCGGAGGCTGCTTCTCCTTCTGTTGTTGGGATCTCTTCTCCTTCTCCCCCATTGTCGTTGCATAAATGTCTTTGATGGTGCTAGAGGCAAACTGCTGAAAGCTCTCCAATGATTCATGAAACAGCTGCAGATTGCCAGTAATACTGGGATCAAGCTCATCCTCAAGTTGATTGAACCCCTGCTCAGTGATAAGATCTTAATACCAAAACTGATAAGGATTGAGGCGATGGTTTTGACCTTAAACCAACAAAGAGGGATTCGCAAGCTGAACTTGCCGGAAAATGGAGTTTTCCTAAAGGTTTTCAAGCCGCACTTGAAGGTTAGAAACCTAGGTGAAGAGAGAAAAATCTATGAAATTCAAGTTTGATTAATGATTAAAAGTCCTTACAAAGAGAAAGGAATGTGTTTTTATACCCAATCCTACAAAATAATAAAATAGTACATAAATGTTAAAATATTGCAACTTGGCAAGTGACGGTATGGGAGGAGATAAGGCTGACAAGATTCTCAACTTGTAGCGTCCAATCGGTCTTCATCAACTCTTGTCAGGCCTTCTCGCCGAGATTCAAAAATACTCAGCTCCAGGTTGAGGTCGTGCAATGGGATCAGGTCGCCACTTCCGGACTTGAGTTTTGGATGCCACTTCGAGGAGCTTCCCTGCGAACTGAGGTGGGCGCTTCTGGACTTCGGATGCGACATTGGACGGTGTCCCCTTCATTCCCTAGAGTCACTTCACCCATCTTGACGCATTTAGTGGAATTCAAACTAATATTTTTCTCACATACATAATCTATGTTGCTAATGAGTTAGGTCTATTGCTAACTAAACCTAATTGTTAAGTTGAAACTCCATTAACCTTCATTTTTCAATAAAAAGGAAACTTTAAAATGGCACAAAACGCCATTTATGTCAATAATCAGCAAAAATAACAGAACAAGTTGAAGATTAAGAAGAAAAAAAACTAACCTTGCTGAGTATTCTCCGGCCAAAAAACACAGAATTAAGATGAAAAGAGCCATTGAAAGAAGGCTTAGTATGAACATAAACGGAAAACAATCCTTCATGCCCTTTAAAAAAAACTCCCAAAGAGGCGCCAACGGCAATTCTCCTCTCATCAGAAACATAAACGCAACCTTGGACACAAATCTAAACGGAAATATCTGACACGTGGCACCATTGAAGCCCTCCACATCAGCTCTAAATCTCTCATATCGTGCCATACCTCCGGCGGCCTCAGGAAATCCCTCAACCCCGCCCGAGCTCTCGATTTATTCCAACCGGAAACAACAGCCGGCGGTGGCGGAGGGGGTTGAAGGGAAAAGTGGTTGATTTGGAGGAGGTTGAAGAGGGAAAAGTGGTGGAGATTGGAAGAGATGGTGAGGCCAAAAGCTAAACCGAAGGGAAATGTGAGGAAAGAGGAGATGAGATGGTGGAGGTAAATTGATGGAGGGGATTTGAATGGACGATGATCAATGTTGTTGTTCTTCATGGTTATTACAAAGAGAAAGAGAAAGACAGAGGGTCTCTTTTACATAAAATTAAATGTAGCCATGAGAGTGTAAGGAGAAATTGATGAAGTGAATCATCAATATGTTTGTTAAGGATTTCAACGGACGATTAAGGACAGGAAATGAAAAGAGATTAATGTTTTTTTTAAAAAAAAAGATTAATGTTAATTAAGGTTACTTATATATTTTTAAAATTTAGGCCATGTAATTCTCACCTTCAATTTAATTCTTCAGGTCAGATCCATTAATTTTAATTGAAAAAGTAATTTAAATAAATTACATTAAGTTTAATTCAGTTCAATTCAATTATGTTTAGTTTAAGTTTCAAAAGTTGAAGAAAACATGACATTAATCAATTTGTATCATGCAATTATTAAACATCAACATGTGAAAGAATGCTTCTTATAACAACGATTATAGTATATATATGCAAATCGATTACAAGCGTATAGCAATTTTTTTCATCAATGCTATCAAAATTGTACCGTGTCAATGAATTTAACAATAGATACACATAATTGGATGTTGGTTAAAATTACCGATTTGAAAGAATATTAAGCTTGACTAGTGAAGGTTTCGGGAAAAGAGAGGTTTTTATTTCGCGTTTTATGTGTTCGATGTAAACTTGATGAAAACCTTTTTAAGTGAGTTTTGAAGGATTTAGAGTCACCACCCGAGAAAAGTTTACCAATTTTATTAACCTTCAAATAAAATCGGTTCGAGATTCTGTGTTCGTCGGTGGGTTTTTACTTCTTAAAATGGATTATTTAGTGAGCGTGGTTATAAGCCTAAGTTCATTTTAATCATCGAGTCCAAGTTATGCAATTTTAGTCCGGTTTCAATTAGAACATACCAAACATGCAAAAGGAGAAAATAAAGCAATAAATAAACAAATATGACTTCCTAACTACGGGGCTAAGAATTAAAAATAATACAACCCGGGGGATAATCAGATAAATCCTATACAACCATTCTAATGCGGAAAATTAAATCCTGACATACATCTAATCCTAAACATACATCTAAAACCTGCAAAACAAATGTTAATCCGGCAAAATAACGCATAAATCACAAGTAAACACAATTTAAACGTTTTCAAATTCAAACTAAACATGTAAAGCCGGTTTCTAATGATTTTAGGGTGATATTTCGAGATTTGGTTGGTTATCTGGGACTTGTGCCCTTCATGGGGGTTCTATTACATCTCCACAAATCAAATCTAAGCCCGAAAACATATAAAAAATCAAAACTTAGTCAAAACTCCCGAAGTGAGCTCATGGCTGAACCTATTGGTTCGGCCGTAACTCCTATGGGTTCGGCCATGAACTGCATCCGGAGTTGGGGGATAGAGTTCTATAGTCGAACCTAATAGGTTTACGGCTGAACCAATAGGTTCGGCCGTAGACCCGTTTGGTTCGGCCATAAAGGGCTCTTACCCCTAACTCCGATTTCCGCCACCGAATTCAAATTTTAAACATATTTATGGCAAAAACGAGGTAAAATAAAGTCTAAGCATCCTAATAATGAGTCAAAGTATGCATTTCATCAATTATTTAACATACAATGCTAAAAAAAAGCAAAGAAAACACGAAAATGGATTGTTTTGGGCGAATCGAGCCTTGGAGGCCTCTACGGCCAAACCCATGGGTGTTACGGCCGAACCAATAGGTTCGGTGGTAACGGTGGGTTTGGTCGTGAAGGCCAACAAGATTCGGGAGAGCTTTTGTTCGAGTTTTTAACAAGTTTTAAGCCTAAAAAGCTAAAGGAGAGCCTCTTTGAAGTTCAGAAATTACCCTTGAAGCGTGAATCCATGTTCGGGTCGCTTGGAGGACTTGAAAATGGGGAGAAAATGGTTGGAATCTTTGCTTGGGGTCTCTAAGTCATTGAATCCTTACTCCAAATCCAAGTTTTCATGAATTTCCCATGTTTTTCTATAGTTTTTAGTAAAAAAAGTCGAACCCTTGGCTCTGGAACCGAGGGGGTATTTAGAGATTTGTGAAAAACCTTAAATTTACCCGAAATTCAAAATTCCACATAATTCGGGTCTTGGGACCATTGGGCGTTACGGCCGATCCTATTGGTTCGGTTGTAACGCCATTAGGTTCGGCCGTGACCATTCGGTTAGGCCTAAAGGCCGGGTGACGGCCGAATCACTCGCTTCAGTAGAGATTCCATTCGGTTCGATGGTAACCTCACTTGGTTCGGTCGTGGACCAGCGTTATGGCCGAACCAATGGGTTCGGTCGTAATGCCATTAGGTTCGGCCATAACGCCGAACCGGGCCAATTTCGGGCTTTTGGTTGGGCTTGATTTTTCTTGGGTTTTAGGTGGGTCCTAAGCCCAGAAAAACATAATTGGATGTTGAAGAGAGTTTTTGGGCTAATTTTTGAGGTCAGGAATGATAATTTCATGGGCTTTTAGTTAATTTTAGCCTAAGTCTCTGAAAGGTATAGGATTTCTCTCAAAGTTATAGGAATTGTCCTAAGGAATGAGATTTTTCTCTTAGGTATAGGAACTCCCAATTTTAAGAAATCTTGTTGTGAACCCGAACAATAGGATCCTGCATCAATGTAATAAAACAAAAAATATCTTCATCATCGCTTTGTGAGTGGATGTGAAAATCTCGCGCTCACAACTAGTTTAAACTAACAAATAAGCCGTCTAAAATACTAATATTAACTTTTTTGTTTACAAGGCGATTAAATTTTTTTAGTATTCAATTAGTTAAATAGTATTAAAAACGTAGTGCTCGGTATTTAAGGTATATCAATATCATTAATTGTTGGTGTTTTATAAAAAAATGTATTAATAAAAAATATGAGCACGTTGTTTCATATCAGTAGACATAAATGTACTTTTCAAATTTAAAATTAATTTTTCCAATAAAAGTTATAATGTAATTTGATGTAAGTTATCTTTATTTTGTATTTTACAAAATAAGGATTATTTTGTCTCTTATCACTATTAGATTAATTCACTCTTTATCCATCCAAAAGTGATAAAAACAAAATAGTGAAAAAACAAAGTTAGGATAGAATCTCTTTAAAAGAACAAGTAACCAGCCATATTACATACAAATAGCTTATCATTTTAACTCAAATGGAATATATTACGTTGTTTAAATCTTCAAAATTAAATAAATCAACAACTTTATGTACTCTCAAAACTTTGACTTCCAAAAGTTGACTTCCTAAAAAAGTAAACGTGACCAAAAACAAAAAATAATCACATTACATTTAAGAATTAAAAGTGAAACAAAGAGGGAGCAAGCTGTAACAAAGGTTGCAAAGTATTCGTCACAAACTTCCTAGCAAACATATAGCAAATATTAGTCAACTCACCGTTATAAGTACAATTATAACCGAACCTAAGCCTATTCAAGAACTCAACCGTAACTTCTTCCTTAATGAACCTCTCAGGATGCGGTCCTTTCTTACTGAAGTCAACCCAAGTGAGAGTCCGATTCGAGTTGACTTCAGGTAAAACAATGTTAACCAACGTGGGAATATAATGCTCGTCAGGGTAACAGGGTTTGTTGCAATGATCTCGAAACATAGGGTAGTACTTCGAGTCGGCTATTATTTCAATGGCTACTTTTCGGTCGATCTGGAACCACTGAGAGCCTTTGCGCCACTCTGTGACGTTGATCAAGGGGGACATTGAGGAGTTGTATCGGCCTCTTCCAATTTTCGAGGGATCGTCGTAGGATTCGACAAAAGTTTGGTTGGTGTTGAGGATGTAGTTGTAGATTGTAGTGAAGTTGAAGAGAGGAATGCAAGTTTCGGAGAGTAATATGAATCTTTGGTTTGAGAAGTCAACGAGAGCATTGGCTAACAGTCTTTTCTCTGCGTCTGTCATTGATGGTCT
>CAOJBJ012206367.1:0-11977 GCA_948291685.1 Euphorbia celastroides | reverse complement strand
AAAAAACCCTCATGATGTTTCAATTTTCAGCAAAATACCCCCTGATGTTTAAAACCAAGCAAAACGCCCCATGATGCTTGTCTCTGTCAGCAAAAAAATGATCGGTCGTCCAACTCCAGTTAAATGCTGACGTGGACAAGGGGTAAAATTGTTCAATTTTACTTTTTTAACCTAAATACCCATTAACCTAAATACAAACCAAAATACTCATGAACTTAACCCACATACCTACCCGTAACCTGCCGAGATCCTGTCGCCGAAGCAGTCGCCGGAGTTTCGCCGGGAATCGTTTTCGCCCCCGACAAGGAATCGTTTCGCTGTGAAAACCTTGTTCTCTTCTCGATGAGGAATCGTTTCGCCGGGAATCGTTTTCGCCCCCGGCGAGGAATCGTTTCGCTGTGAAAACCTCGTTCTCTTCTCGGTGAGGAATCGTTTCACCGGGAATCGTTTTCGCCCCCTGCTCTGTTTCACCGGGAATCGTTTTCGCCCCCGGCGAGGAATCGTTTTGCTGTGAAAACCTCGTTCTCTTCTCGACGAGGAATCGTTTCGCCGGGAATCGTTTTCGCCCCCTGCTCTGTTTCGCCGGGAATCATTTTCGCTATTGATTTTCTCTTCCCGTCATTTTCCAGATCTGAAACGAGAGGACGACGATGAGTAGTTTCCGACGGATTCGGGGGAGAGGCGACCGGCGAGGGCGGGGAAGAAGAAAAGGCCGACGGAGATGGAACTTTTGGGTTGGAAGGAGATCGGTTTTGGCGCCGTTGCCGGAAACGCAATTTTCCGGCGCCGGCGCCGGCGTTAGGGGAATAGGGTTAGGTTTTTATGTGTTTGGGTAAAGGGGTTAGGTTTGTGAAAAATGGGTAGGTTTAATAGGTTTTTATTGAAATGGGTTAAAAAAATGAGTTTTGACTAAAATGCCCTCTACCACGTCAGCATTTTTAACTCTGTTAACTGAGAATCCTCATTTTGCTAACGGAGACAAACATCAAGGGACGTTTTGCTTAGTTTTAAACATAAGGGGGTATTTTGCTGAAAATTGAAACATCAGAGAGGTTTTTTTGAACTTATCCCTCAATATAATATGCATAATGTTAACATAATTCTAAAACCCCAAAAGTAGGGGGTCGCCGGGTCGCTGCCTCACTTATATAACAATTAACAGGTCCACCCCCCGTTAGACTCAATGTTCACCACTTATAGGACCAAATGAAAGTTTAAAGTAAATATTTCTAAACAAAAATTAAATTGGAGTATTCTTTCTTTCATAGTATAAATATAAGAGTGTCTATTAGGTGTAACTCAATCAATGTACTTTTCAATATGAGATTCAAGATTCAAGATTTGAAACTCACCCTCTTTAAAATCTGTCTAATTATTCAAAAAGTTATAAGGAAGTTTTATAGCTTATTTATATTTATGAATTTAAAGATAAAGAGTTAAAATTTTTGGAACTATTTGCATGCAGTTTATAAATAGTTCAAATATTTTGTAACATGCATTATATAGGTTGAGTCAATTATGAAATTTTAAACTTCTCTTCAAGTGTTTTAGAACTACTAAAAAATAAGTTATAAAAATCGACTTCAACCATGTTTGATTGTTGTTTCAAAAATTTTACTCAAACTCTATTTCACACAACTTTTTTCTATTTATAGAATTATTACAATAAGTTCACTCCAACCATACTCTAAAAATGAAGACATGTATCTAATATTCTATATTTGAAAGAGATATAAAGAATCTTTATTTTTAGAATGGACATATGAAATATTGTCAAATCAAATATTATTCTATAAATAGAGTTTACTCTGTTTATGAGGACCATTAGATTTGTCCTTAAAACACTGACTAAGTTCTCGTCCCAATTTTTTATTAGACGGTAGATTTTTTAGTAATATATTTTGTCCATTTACACAAATTAATGAAAAAACTGCTTGATGTTAGTTATTAAAGCGAAAATAGGTTTCTTTAGAGAAAACTTAAAATCAGCTCTTCTTGGTGCATGAATTTGGAAAACAATTTCGAAATCAACTTGGCCCTCATAGATTCATTCATAGGTCTTTTCTCACGATTTGTCAGTTTTTTAAGAGTTGGGTATTTGATATGATGGAGATACGAGCTCCTTGGTTGACTTAAATATTTTTTTAATCATATTATACAGCTCAAAAATTGTGAACTATTCAATTTTATTGTGTTTAGAGACTAAACAACATATTAAAAATAAAAAATTGTTAAAACTTCCTAAAATTTACAGATTATATATTTACTTACAATCTAAATTTCGACATGAGTTTAATGAACGTGATGTTTTAATGTATAAAAAATAGGATATCAACAAACAAATAGGTAAAATTCAACAGATCAAACAACAAATTTAGTAGGTTAGTATAACACACGAGGGACAAATGTACATAATTGATTAGAAAAAAAAGGAATGCATCCTCCACCATAACTACAAGGAGAATCAAACATAAAAAAAAAGCACCCTTCCCTAAACTAATCCTAGGGTTGCAAACGGGACTTATTGGGTCGGGTATTGCATTTCCCATCTCTATCCCTGTTAAGATTTTGGGTAAAAAAATTTTCCCATTTCCCAATCGAGTATTCCCAACTCCCCATCGGGTATTTCCCATTACCCCATTAAGAATTCATAAGGTATTTTTTTTCAAAATTACATACTCAAAATTCATCAAATACTTCAAAAAAACTTAGTACTATATTAAACTAACTAACGGTTATCCTAATTCAATGCTAAATTAATTTAATGCCTTAACATACATATAACATAAGAGTTTTTAACACTAAAGATTACTTTGAAGATAATAAATTAGTTAAAAACACGTTATATAGACTTTACATAGTGCAATTACAACTTTTAAAGTTTAATATATAAGGATATTACTTAATAATTTATATATAATATCATAAATTTTAGAAATATTTCGGGGATTCCCTAATGGGAGTTATCGGGTTCGGGGATTTTTCGGGGCGGGTAATGCATTTCCCATCCCTATCCCCGTTAACGTTTCGGGGATGAAAAATTCCCCATGCCCATACCCACAGGGATTCTTAACGGGAATTCCTCATCCCCATCAGGGCGGGTACCATCGGATTCGGATAATCCCCGCCCCGTTTGCAACCCTACAAGTGAAGCAACTCTTCAATTAACAGCTCCATATTTCCACTTTCAAACAAAACCACTTTCAAGGCTAATTAGCCATTAGCATAACCGTCACAAAAATTTTGAAAGTTCTTGGACACTTGAAAAAATTGCTTCATCGACAATAGATCACATGTTGCTCTTCTTTGGCCTAACAATTCGGGATTTCGATATTAAAGCACCACCACAACCACTTGAGCTTTAGGCGAGGCACGCCTAAATTGATTACATTCTCTCAAAATCCTTATCTCCTCATCAGCATCATGAGTCATTATCACCATCTTCTCCAAATGCAGAGTTATGCTCAACATAAACTTTACAAACTCCATTGCAGACCTCGAACTAGTTAGGTAAAGAAATTCTACACACCGAAGCTGATTCGATATATAATTTTGAATCGCTTGAGCTTCTATAAGTTTAGCAACTGTATCCACACCAGCAAAGCTATCTGGATTTGAATTCCTTTGGACCTCAACATCATCTTGCATTGTTATATGCCTATCTCGAGACATCTGTAGAAAACCGAAAGTTGTAAGACTCGACTTATGGTCACAAGAAAGCATTAAAAAGTTAAAATACAACCTCAATCTGAAGTTCTTGCAAGTTGGGAGAACTTCGAATCAAGCAAAGAACAGAAGAGATAATAAACACGTCTTCAAAATGCAGTTCCCATATTTTAAGAACCTTGAGTACAGTTGGAATCTTGTCTGGTAAACCTCCTATAGCCAGATACTTGAAGCAAATAATTACCAATGTAAGGACAAGAAGCGCTTGCAGACCGTGAATAAATACGAAGCTAAAAATAAAACGAAGATGCATACCTTAAGGTACCTATGAGAGACATACAGAGATTTCATTCGAGGTAAACAGCCAATGATTTTGCTAAAAATAGAGGACTTATCTTTAACAGATCTCAACAATGAACCCCTGTCTGAAAGAATTCTAACTTCCTCTAGAATTGGCGTGTTTTTGAAAGAGATATCCCAAAAAATTCCCTCAAATGAAAAGTATTTGAGATTCGGAGCATTGAGTTCTAATCTTTCAGAATACATCATACAGTTGTGTACTTTCAGCTGTGAAAGCAACGGACACTTGAGAATAAAGTCATCCAATTCAACTCTCAAATTAACATCCTCAAGCTGAAGATAGGTCAGCCTGCTAAATCCTTTAAACGCAGGTGGCGGTGTAAAAAAACAAAAATGCAGACTCAAGGTCCTTAGTTGCAACATTTTGAATAGGTAACAAGGAATCTCATAACCAAGACACGAAATTTGCAAATTTTGAACATCGGTCGCTGATATGTAGAGCATAATTTGGTCAATCAAACGAGACCTTCTAAGGTACCCAACACAGAGACAAAATGTGTGCAACGGTCCTTGATGACGCAAGAGAATTTGAAAGATATCTAACAAGATTTTGTTCATCTTGTCTTCAGGGTATGGTTCTCCAAGTGGGATCCACCCGAATTGGTGGTTGAATACAAGTGATGGAGTATGCAACCACCGGTATCTCCATTTTTTTGAGAGCACACTAGTTTTACCTGCATCTCGTAGTGGTACAAGAGATAGGATATTGTCTATTATATTGCCTGGTAAGTCACTGATTCTGTCAATACTTGGGCTCTCGAGACGAGTTCTCCTCCGAGCTTGATAATCAGCCTGAAACCATAAATGCAAAAGACTATGATATGAAGCATTTCAGCAAACTAATGACCGATTTTGTTAGAATGCATACTACAGAAAATGAAGAATCCCCGATTAAGCATACACAGTATGGTGGCATTTGGTTCACAGAATGGCTATTTCATGAAATAGAATTGAAATGAACAGAAAAATGTGGAATATGATAGACTCGTTGTATTAGATTTCATTATAGCTACTCCCAGTTTAACATCTATCATGAAATAGCTATTCCTAGAAAAAATGAAAGAATTGTTATTCCTATTAGATGCATAATATCTAGGAATAGCTACAATGATCCAATGATCTATCAACTTATACATCATTTCCCCATGTGTTAAGTGTTATTTAGAAGATCAGATACTATTTAGATCAAAATTGGTTTGGGTTAACACTTGATCTGCATAGATCATAGCACTGCTTGAAGACTGCAACTTTATAAAAGTGGAAATTGGTAATCTAAAATTGAAACCACACCCACTATTGTGATCGAAAGTTATGGCTTAAAAAATTCAATATAGGCAAATCAAAACCCCATATGATTAACATGAAAATTAGGGAACAACTACAGAGGAGATTGCACAGAGGGAGCTAAATCGGATAAATTCTGAGGGAATCAACAAATAAAAAAGGGTCTATGGAGAATTTTGGCAAGTAAATCTGAATGATCAACAAAAAGAAAGAAGCTGCAAAGTATGAAGGAATGGAATGCTTTAAAAGTGAAGAAGATAGATGAATTTACCATGCAAAACGCAATAGCTAATCTTCGTCTCGCCGGGGAATGCAAAATGCACAGTAATCACAGACCTGCTGAGCTTATCAACCACTATGAGATCACAACAGATAACGAGGATTTTGGTGGGCAACTACAGGGATTACTATTTTTTTCTGATGAAAATGAGCAATTTTTATTAGGGGAATTAAATTTGTCATTTCCACGCTTTTTAACTTTTTGCATGCTAGACAAGTACAAAGAAGAAATGCTGTTCTCAATATTTAGTTGAATGCATTAATCATCTTGTCTCGAATTGTTATTTAACATCATATTGTTTGGTTTTGGATAAATGGAACCTGCAATTTTCTTAACTTATTTACAATTTTCTTAGCTGAACCCATGATCTTTTTGATGTGGTAAAGCGTCTTATTGTTAGACTGCTTCAATCTAAAACTTATTTGAAATTGACGCTGATTAAAATATATTGTAATTTAATTGAACTGAATTTTTTTGAAAAGAATTTTTCCTTATTAAGCATACAATAATAATAAAGAAAAATCTCACCCACCTCATCTCAAGATGGACTCGAACTTATCAAATCTATTACCACAACTTGCTACGCTATAACAATCACCATGAACTGAACTGAACTTAATTAAATTGAATTGGATGAAAAATTAGTTCAAAATAACACAACCTTAATTATAAGTCCTAAGTTTAAATTGATAGAAATAGGTATTAACTACATTCTAACTTCTTGACTTAGTGACTTATTTTACATCTGTAAGCCAAAAAGCATAAGCTAGGGGAGATACGTAAGGCTCTGTTTCAACTTATAATTGAATTAAATTCAAATTTATTGACTAAAGCTTGTTTGTAAGCTAATAAACTAAAACTAATATAAAATTTCTTAATATTTAAACTTATTTGAAATTTATTAAACGTATATAAAATTTATTACAGTAAAACCTCGATAAATGAATATCTTTGGGACCAAAAGAAAATATTCATTTAACGAGATTATTTATTTATCAATTAAATGAATATAATATTTATTTATCGATAAATGAATAAAAATTCATTTAGATGATATTTTTAGACTATTTTCCTTGTAATTGTATCATTATATATTAAGTTCGAATGTATCTCAAACTCATAATAGTTATAAATTTTACGCAAATTTTAATTATATTCATATTTTTAAAACTCGAAAGAATATGATTTATTATGTGTTTGAAAATTTGTCATGGGTTGAAATGTTTTCATGATATACTATATAAATAAAAATATATTACTTAAAATACAGTGATTATTCATTTCGGGCTTTTACAGGCTTGGGTTCGGACCGGGCTTTGTATGAAAAGCAACATCCAAGCCCGCTCATTTTAAACGGGCTTGGGCCGGGCTGGGTAACCGAACCCGCGAATAGGTCTAATATAGAGCTACATGTTTACCATTTGAACATTTTTCATTGGCATGAAGGGTTGGTCAAGTCCACATCACATGCATAGTTACATAAGCAACCATTATTTCATGGCAAGTTGACTCTGAAATTTCCAAAATTTACCCTGTTAAACATCCATATTTAACCCTAAAAGGTATCTTAAAGGGTTAGAGTTATTTTAACAATATAAAGAGTATTTATTCTTCAAGCCAAACAATATGGGATATCTAACACACCTCCACACGCCAAATAACATGAATCATCACCATCGAGAACTCGTCTTGAGAGCTCGAATATTGACAGAATCAGTGAATTGCCAAGCAATATAATAGACAATATCCTATCTCTTGTACCACTTCGAGATGCAGGTAAAACCAGTGTGCTTTCAAAGAAATGGAGATACCGGTGGTTGAATACTCCATCACTTGCATTCAACCGCCAATTCGGATATATTCCATTTGGAGATCCATATCCTGAAGATATAATGAGTAAAATCTTGTTGGATATCTTTCAAGTTCTCTTGCGCCATCGTGGACCTTTACACACATTTAATCTCTGTGTTGGGAACCTTAGAAGGTCTCATTTAATTGATCAGATTATGCTCTACTTATCAGGGACCGATGTTCAAAATTTGACACTTTGGTGTTCTGGATATGCGCCTTGCTACTATGTCACAACTAAGGGCCTTGTCTCTGGGCTTATGTGATTTCAGGCCGCCGCCTGCTTTCAAAGGATTTAGCAGACTTACCTATCTTCAGCTTGAGAGTGTTAGGTTGAGATTTGAATTGAACGAATTTATCCTCAAGTGCCCTTTGCTTTCGCAGCTGAAATTACACCATTGTTCGTTACATTTGGCAAGTTTAGAACTTGACGCTCCAAATCTCAAATCCTTCTCCTTTGAAGGGAGTTTTGGGGATATGTCTTTCAAAAACACACCAGTTCTCGAGGAAGTTAGAATTTATTCGGCCTTGGGTTCCTTATTAATTTCTGTTAAAAGCAGGACCTCTACTTTTAGCAAAGTCCTTGGAGGTTTACCTCGACTGAAAACTCTATCTGTCTCTCATATCTTAAGGTATGCATCCTCATTTTGTTTTTAGCTCCCTATTTATAAGCGCTCTGCAATTGCTTCTCGTTTTTACATTGGTGTTCTTGGTTCAAGTATCTGGCTTTAGGAGGTTTACCAGACAAGGTTCCAACAATGCTCAAGGTTCTTAAAGTACAGGATTTGCATTTTGAAGACTTGTGTGTGATCTCTTCTATTCTTTGCTTGATTCGGAGCTCTCCCAACTTGCGAAAACTCAAGATCGAGGTTTTATTGTAATTTTTTTAATGCGTTCGTTTGACCACAAGTCGAGTCTTATAGCTTTGATTTTCTACAGATGTCTCGAGATGAACATACCTTTATGGCTGATGACCTCGAGGTCCAGTGGAATTTAAATCAAGATAGCTTTGCTGGTGCTGATACAGTTCCTAAACTTATGGAAGCTCAAGCAGTTCAAAATTATGTACCGGCAATGGAGTTTGTAAAGTTCATGTTGAGCATATCTCTGCATCTAGAGAAGATGGTGATATGGACTCATGATGCTGATGAGGAAATTAGGATTTTGAGAGAATGTAACCAATTTGGGCGTGCCTCGCCTAAAGCTCAAGTGTTTGTGAAGGTTCTATTATGAGTGGTTTTGTTCTAAATTGAAAAATATGTGGCTGTTAATATAGGAGTTGCTTCTCTTGTGTTGAGGGAATGTTACTATTTTTTTTAAAATCGCCTTTGCAAATGTGATGAATTTTCTCTTTAAGTAGTCATTCCATTTTCTGTTAACATGTATCCTTCTTTGTGTTGAGAACACTCTTCAATTGCCATGCTCTAATTTGTTGGTTAGTTTAGGTTGAAATTTGAGCATTCTTTGCCACTGAACATTTAGATCTAAAAATACTTTGAGAAAAACCATGATATAACATTTTTCATTAGTTGACAAAGTCCACATCAGATGCACAGTTACATACGCAACCATTCACTCCGAAATTTCCAAAGCTTACCTGTAATTTAGGCATTTCAATCTTAAGAAAATAACACTCTATTCCCTTCTAGGCTTATAAGTTGCAGATTGCTCAAAAATAAGAATCCAAAAAACTTCTGAAAATGCCAAAAACTACAAGGAGTTATGCTTCAGTTTCAGACTTGACCACAACTTCAGCTTTGTGAGAGGCACGCTGAAACCGAGTTACACATTCCAAAATCTTGGTATGCTCTTTAAGAATTTCCACTTCATCGTTGTACTCTGATGCCCGAGTCAGTATTTTCATCTTTTCGAGATGTGGGGACACTTTCAACAGAAACTTCACAAACTCTGTTTCAGACACCAAATAAGCCATGTGACTCACTCTTATGTATCGAAGTTGATTCATAGCGTAATTCAAAATTGCTTGAGCTTCTATTATCTTAGGAACTGTATTCACACGCTCAAATTGTAGCTTCGAATTCTCTCTTGCTTGACGATCACCACTAACAAAGGGAAGAGTCTCTTGATCCGCCTATGACAAAATTAATATGAAGCTCAAAGGCTAAAAAAGATACAAAATGGTTTTTACCAGTCCTAGATTACAAACCTCAATGTGAAGCATTTGCAATTCGGGAGAGCTTCTAAGCAAGCAAAGAGCAGAAGAGAGCCCATAAGGGTCACTGAAATGCATTTCACTTAGCTTCACAACCTTCAGCTTCGTTGTATACTTGTCCGGTAAACCTCCTATAGCCAGATACTAAAAGCAAATACCGTATTTATGTTTGCATTCACTTAATAAATAAAAAGACAAAAAATAGTAACAACTTAATATTGAGCACCAATACCTTGAGATACCTATGAGATACAGACAAGGATTCCAAGAGAGGTAAACTTCCAAGGACCTTGACAAAATTGGAGGTATTATTTTCCTCAGATATTAAGGGTGATTCCTTATCCGAATGAATTCGAGCTTCTTCAAGAAGTGGTGTATTTTTGAAAGTTATGTCACAAGATGGACCCTCAAAGGAAAAAAATTTGAGGTTAGGAGCATCAAGTACTAAGCCTTTACAATACAAACTGTGGCATAGTTTCAGATGCAAAAGCAAAGGGCAGTCTGAGATAAACTGGTTCAAGTCAGAATCAATGCAAACTTTATCAAACTCGAGACTAGTAAGCTTACTAAACCCTTTAAACAAAGGGGGCGGCTTCAAGCGACAATAACGCAACTTCAAGGTCCTTAGTTGCAACATTAAGAACAGGCAAGAAGGCATCTTTTGAGGACTAAACGAAAGTTCATCAAGAAAATTCACCCCTTTCAACAATAGAATCTCCAAAACTTGAACATCTGATCCCGATAAGTAGAGCACTATTTGGTCAATCTCGGGACAAGGCCTCAGCTTAGTGATGCTGAGAGAGAATTTGTGTAAAGGTCCATTGTGGCGCAAGAGAATTTTGAAGATATCGAACAAAAGTTTGCACCTTTTCTCGGGTTCATTTGGCTTTACAAGAGGGATCTTGGCAAACTGATCATCAAAGATGAGGGATGGAATAGTGAGCCATTTGTGCCTCCATTTCTTTGACAAGAGGCTAGTTTTACCTGCTTCTCTTATTGGGAGACGAGATATGATATCGGTGATTATGTTAGTTGGTAAATCGGTGATTCTCTCTTTTAGACTTTCTTTGAGTTGCTTTAACCGAGCTTCAATAATGTCAGCCTGAGAAAATGAAAGGCATATTGAACGACTATTAGCAAAATTTGTTAATCTCTAAAAAGGGATGTATTTGCTTCAACATTGAAATCATTAAAGATGAAGCTAGTTGATGTTTCATCTACAAAATTGACAGTATTTCCTATGAAGTCTTTTGTTATCATATTCTATTGTGTCACTATGTACCAACCTCATTTTACTTGGCACAGCCCACAAAAATAGCTAAAATATTTTTATCATATAAGAGCATTAGCAAATAACGCCACAATCAATAGTAGTTGTTCAAAAAATGCACAAGTTTTGGAGTAAAACTCAATTGAATCCTGATTCTATTCCATTTTCTGCCATTGCTGCAATAGTGTTGGGATCAGAAAAAATTAGGAAAAATATAGTAAAAGTTGTCCTTCGTCCAATATTAAAATAAAACCATAATTGTTTTATATAAAGCAAAATAACACAAGGCCAACCTTGTTCGAAGTAGCCGACCGTTGCCTGAACTTATCCTAGTTTCTTTTCTACCCTAAACTTCGCCAAAATACACCAAATTCTCACCTCAACTTTAAAAATGCATCAATTTGCCCTAATCACCACATAAGAGATACTTATTGGGTCAAATATTTTAACATAGGATATGACATTCGCAGGCAAAACTAGCAATTTGCAAGTTAGGGAAGCACTATGATATAATTTTGGAAGTTGAAAAAATCAAAAGAGAGTATCATAAAAAATTCTGAAAGCAGTGATGTTAGAAGTTTTGATCTTCCCCGAAAATTAGCAAGATAAACGAAGTACCACTAGAAATCAGGCCACCACAACTAGCAAATAAATTAAACAGACTATTTTCCAGAAGAGAGATTTACCATTGAAATTGCGACGGCTTCCTGCTGTTCGTTGTTTTGGGGGTGAAAACCGACTCTTATGACTGTTGAGTTTCACATTTCACAGCCCACACTGCCTAGGTTAACTCATTATGTATAGGTTGCACGCGCCCACAAATAATATAACACTACATTTTTATGATTATAAAAAAACTAATCCTTCTTTCATAAAAAAAAAAAAACCAATCCTTCTATTAATAAATGATATTAGGCGACAATTTTTTGAAATTTTATACTTTTTACAAGATCCGGGCATGGTTGGGCTTTAACAGGTTCGGGGCCTAGTCGGGTTTAAGTAGAAAAAGTGTAACTCAAACCCGATCTGAAGTATATAAAATAATATTCAGGTAGGACCGAGCTGGATTTTTAAGAAAGGGTTAAGGTTTTATACA
>CAOJBJ012206113.1:0-10212 GCA_948291685.1 Euphorbia celastroides | reverse complement strand
TGGAGGGCTCAGATTAAGTTTCATCAATATTCATATTTTTTAATTTCAATCTAAAACTTAACACTGTCAATTAACACTCCTTCTCTACACTTTAACGCCCTTGGTCTCTCCAACTTCAATTCTCACTCCATCCCTACTGATATCTCATTTCAATTTTATTTGGCATGTGGATTGATAAGCTATATATGTGCAGGAACATACATGAGTTGAGGGTTGCTGTGATTGGCTTTAATTGCATGTTCCTTCTATTTTTAAAGTACTATCATCAATGAGCAAGATGATCAACAAGCTCAAATTTATAAGCTCAATAGCAGATTCAACTCAAGAGAAATATCTCTTAGAATCAGAAGGATAATTGCTACTATTAAAGAAAATAGTCATGTATACAGATATCAAATAATCAAAGAGCAAAATCATTTCAGAAAAACTTTGACAAAAGTTTATATTAAAGTAAGAATATGAAACATCAGTAGCAGCAGCTCTAAAAACTCCAAAATTCAAACCAAAAGATGCCACTTTTAAACATGTAAGCTTTAACTCTATTAGCTTCATAAAATTGATTCCTAAGCTGAAGTACTAAAATGACCATTCCTAGCTTTAACTCCAAAAGATCAAGACATTCAATGACCATTCCATTGCATATGAACTGAAGCTGTATCAGTGTCCATTGCCTGCAATAACAAAAACACATATTTCATCCAAAAGTTCCATGCATCTTCAACATTGTCAAATTCCAAACGAACTTTTGGAATCCAGTAGTCTTCTGCTCGTATATTACTGCATAAAAGGTATTAAAATCATTAGTTTTCTTTATTAAAAATCACAGTATTGTAGCTAATTAGCAATTACAATAGAAGTATGCATAATTATTTGTTTATTATAGTGACTGGAGTATGTAGTTTCATGGTAGAAAATCATATCATGTTCACATTTCTATTCTCAACTGTCAATTAGAAGTTCATATTGTCCATTAAATCATCGTTGATAGCTAATAAAAAAAATATTTAACATCAATTGCATTCAGCTTTCCTAATGTTGCGATCCCTTGCCTATGCAAGTATGATGTTATTTTTACCTGTTGTGAGTTTCTCCCTCTCTTTGCCAATGCGTAATTGCTTCTCTATTGGAATTGAAACACAATGTTTATAGCATATCTTTCCTTTTGGACAAAATGTTTATAGGACCGGGTTACCTAAATTTCCCGTACATATATATATCTTTTCCTATATGCATATCAAAATTTCCAGAGTCCAACAATTCATATCAAATTTTCCCAAAGACAACAACGGTACTGGGGTAAAAGAGTTCAATTTCACATGCTATGGAGAGTCAAAATTGCTCTCTTTCTTTGATATTGAGAATTACCTTACAAGTAAAAGAAACTTGATAGACGTAAAAAGATTTGAAAATGCTAATTGATAAAACAATGAAATCCAAACTCACTCGTAAACTCCCTAACATGGAAAAGGATGAACACACATTAGCTCTTCTCCTTTCCACATTCAATAGCCCCACTAACTCTCACACATAAAACACTAAATCACTAAAACCCACAATTCAAAACAACAAATTTTCAAAGCCCCATTTTCCAGGACACAGTAAACTCTTTCCCAACCTTAATACCCAATCCCTTCACCTCCACCATCACACTCTTCTTCTTCCCTTCATCAACACCGTCCATCACGTACTTATGCTCCATCGACCTCACCTCAACAGTCGATGATCCGCCAACCGCCACTCCGTTGACCTCAAGCCCTGAGGGCTGCCCGCTGCCCCCCAGCCCCAACACGCTCACATTGTCGATAACCCAACCCTTCTTCAAAGCAAACTCCCCTTCCTGAACCTTTGACCACACCTTCACAGTCCCACCACTCGCACTTGCATACAACTCCACATAAGTGGCCGACCTGCCTCCCAGTTTCATCTCAGGCAGCTCGTCGTCATCGAGAAACAGCTTCCCGGCCGCTTGGGCAGAGGTAGCCCCTGCTGGAAATGTCACAACGAGGCTGAAGGGCGTCATTCTGGCCTCTTTAGAGAGCAGACCACCCTGCTGCATTGGTAGGATCGTGTTTTGATACAGATGCACATTGACCACATGCAACGGTGCATCGAGAGTGACATATTGACCGCTTTCTGATGTTACAGTTTGTGTCATGTCAAAAACGCTGTACCAACTGCCCGGGGGAAAGAGCGCTTTGACCTGTGTTTTGCCTTGCTCGAGAACCGGAGACACCATTAGGCTGCTACCGAGCAAGAACTGAGTGCTCAGCCCGTAGCATTCGGTGTAGTTCGGGAATGAGAAGAACAAGGGCCGGGCAATAGGAGCACCCGTGAGATGCGCCTCATAGCTTAATGTGTAGAGATATGGCAGAATCTTATATCTCATGCCGAGGGCGTTTCGGGCAGATATAGCCACCGATTCCCACTGGTAAAGCTCTTGTCTTGGTGAATAGTAGTTGGCGTGGTCCCTTGAAAAGGGGTAGAAAGCGCCAACCTCGATCCAACGGTTGCAAAGCTCTTCTGTTGGTTGAGGGTAGAATCCGCAGATATCCGAGCCAACCATCGGGACTCCAAAAATACCGAAGTTCAACATGGTAGAGATCGAATACTTCAAATCGTTCCATGTCCCCTGGTTATCACCGGTCCAATGAGCAGCATATTTACCCGAGCCAACAAATGTGGACCGTGACAATATAAAAGGCCGCTTCCCTTCAAGGTCTTGGAGGGCCTTGTGGGTTGCAATCGCTTGAGAGAAACCGTATAGACTATGAGCATCGTATTCAAGTACACCATTATAGTGAACAGCACTTGTAGCTATGGTTTTATACCCGATAGGCGACGAAATCCCCGAGGCGTTGATTTTGTAAGGAGGGCTATCCCACTTTGTATCAGTTATGTTCTTGCAATCCAAGCAACAAATCCATCCGGGACCAGTCCCAGTAGGGCATTGCTTTCCCTTAGGGATAGTACACAAACCCGAGCAAAAGTTCGAGGCTTCATTCATGTCGATCCACAAGCCATCGACCGGGACAAGTTCGTGGAATCGGCGGATTTCGTCGCCCCACCATTGGACGGTTTTCGGGTTGAGGAAATCAGGGAAATTGACGGCTCCAGGCCAAACTTGGGCTAAATATGGTTTGCCATGATACTTGATGAAAACATCATTTGCAAGGCCTCTTTGATAGACACCGTAAGAGTAGTTGACGTTGATGCCAGGGTCGATGAGGACAATGTACTTCATGCCAATGTTGTGGATCTTTTGGAGGAAAGCTGAAACATTGGCATGGGGAAAGGCAATGGGGTTGAGAGTGAAGTCCTTGTGGAAATCCATGTGGTCATCGTCGGTCCACATCACATCGAGAGGGATTCAGGCCTTTCGGTAGTTATCGACCACATCTTCAACTGTCGATATGTTGTGGTAGCCCCATCTACATTGGTGGAATCCTGAAAATGGAGTACTGGATTAGTATTTGTTCGGTTACTTCCAAAAGCAAATTCAAACATGAATGTTGACCTCATTGTAGGAACACTACCTGAACTTTACTTTTGCAATCATATGCCAAAAGTATAATATGTCTTATACCAGTTCTGATTGTCCAAGAGTATTCTAGTACACAAGTATTGTTTTATAAGGTAAAAGTTAGCTCCTTTCTGCTGGCACGTCTCTAAATTTCAAAACTTTCAACAGAACAAGGAGCTAGAGCTGCAAGTGATGAAGTACAAGGGTATAGGAGTATTTCAGATTAGTGAACTAATGTCAATAAACAAATACAGGCAAATTGGTGAATTGGGTCCATTCGTCTACCGACACTACAATTGCAGAAACCAAGTAAAAAACGATATACGTAAAGAGTAGAGGCATCGCCCACAATATAGGGATGGTACCACCCGTATGAAACATGGCACTATAATTGCAAGTACATTCAAAGAGTAGGACCCAGGAGCACTTATCACTGCATTGCTAATGGTCCCGCATCACTAAGTATTATTGAAGAATGAAGATTGATACTCTTTCTGGGGAAATCTAATTTATCCATAGTGAAGATGATATTTTGGAGGACAAAAAGACGTGGAAATTTTGATTAACAATACCTTTTAAGGTCCCCACCACTTGCTTTGCTCTAAATCTATGCAAAGAGGTCAAGATTTTTTGCTTGTAAAATCTGGCTAAATATACAATATTGGATTCAATCCATGTCTTTATCCATAACACGGTTAATTAACCTATGGAATAAACTTTTTATAAAAGGGTATTTTTAGCGTGATAAAAGGTGAAAGGTGAGAGCTTTAAATATCACATGGACAGTAGAATAAATACTGACCAACCTCACCAACCTCTATTAAAAAATCAACTAGAGTATCTCCACTATGCGGCAACAAGCAAATGGCTTATAACTATAAGCAGCAACAAATCCAGAAATCCCGTCACTTATCATCATTCCCCGCTAAAGCCATCCCCATCATAAGCCTCCTAATTTCAGAAAGTCTTACCTCACAGACTGTAGAGATCGCATTCCCACCATTTTCCCAAAAATTTCATCTCACTGACTTCTCTTGGAACATATTTGACAGCACATTTAAACCCTTCACACCTAGTTAGGAACAGGTTGATATTGCTTTCCAAAAATCAAAGTCTAATGCTCACGGAGAAACCTTAACAAACCCCCTTTATGAGACAGCGGAATGGAAAAGCAATCCCAAGCTGCAGTCAAACTTATTTGCATAATTAGTAGCATAAACTTTATGTAGTTATCCAATCCTAGAGGCATGATTAGCATTAATGCATTCCTAAATAAGGCTAATTCCCCCATTTTATTGATAATTTGACTAATCCCTATCCACATTAGTAAACCGAATGAAAGGTATAGCATAGAGATAATACTAACAAAGTAACAATACCTATGAAGCAAATCAAACAGGCAAGAACAAAAACTAGCATGTTTTCATCAATTATGCTAAATAAAGTCTCTCTTTTCACAAACAAATCTAAAAACAAAGATAGCACAAACAGAATCAAAACAAAAGGAGAAGCACAATGAATCATACCGAGAGACCAGTAAGGCATAGGAGCTGGTCTACCAATCAACTGAGTATACTGATCAACAACAGCCAAAGGCGAAGGCCCAGAGAAGAAGTAAAAGTCCAAAACACCCCCAATCACCTTGTACGTTAGAGAAGTTCCCCTGTAGAACACATCCATCCCATTACTGTTCAACAGCAACACAGAATGAGCAAATGGCTCCCCATTCACATTCCTCAGATCCATATACACCGGGTGCGACCCGTATAGATCCGTATTCAGATTAATCGCCGAAATATCCATAGTATACAGAGTGTACGGATCCCCCGGATGCAGCTTAATCCCGTGGGGCTGGGTATTCTCCCCCAGGCCATAAAGCGACGCATCTTTGGGCAATTTTGTGGATATTTCGAGGTATTGATCCTTAAACACCAAATTGTTAAACGGGTCGGAGTCCTCAGCGCTCGAATTAAAAAGGGTCTGCCCGTTTGATTTCCGCTTCACAGCGAAACTAAAAGGGTTCGCTGTGTAGCTGAAAATCAATTCGGTGCCCGAATACTCCTGAACTAGTAACGGGTTTCTCCTGGATTTTCCGATTGCTTTCTTTAATGCCGGCGGTTGCTCTCTGGGGAGAAGATTGTAGGGAACTTCCCATCTCTGCTTCTCTGAGTCTGTAATGTGGACTCTCAGTCGATCTTGCGTCTCGTGTCTGCAATTGGAAAACAGAATTCGGTTCACAGATACTGAATTTAGGGATTTAAAGAGTAAAAAGATGCTTACT
Source organism: Euphorbia celastroides (assembly GCA_948291685.1). NCBI lineage: Eukaryota > Viridiplantae > Streptophyta > Magnoliopsida > Malpighiales > Euphorbiaceae > Euphorbia > Euphorbia celastroides. The sequence goes on along the minus strand of CAOJBJ012206113.1, from coordinate 4,411 downwards.
TGACAAAGAGCTGCAAGAGAGGGATGTCAGGGCCGTAGATGCTGTTCTTCTTGTTGACTTGGAGGTAGCCGAGAATGCCGCCGTCGGGGGTCTCCTCGACGGAGAGTAAACGGTAGCCCTTGCCGATTTTGGCTGGGGTTTTAGAAGGGGAAACAGTAACTCCATTGATGAAAATGGTTAGAAGGAAAAACAGTGAAGCTACTGAAGAAGAAGAAGCCATTGATTGGAGCAGCTGATTACAGTGGAAATGAAGTGGAATTTATAGAAGGAGAAGAGAGTGAAAGGAAACACTGGAGTGGAGGAAAGTCATCCAGTACATGTGAGGACCATGAGGTGGCATGCGGACGCATCTCGCACGTGATCGTTATGGACCCCTTTTTGGCAATTATTAACAGTTTTTCTTTATGGGGTGTATAATATCAACAGAATATCCTTATTATTTAACGGACACCCAAGTTTCCATTACTAGATTTTTGTTTATATCTTAATGTATTTGTTACGCGAACAATTAAGATATTGTTTCTACTAATATTATATATTCAATATAAAGTATAAATCATGGGGTTTTCCCGCTCGCATCCTTTTCGCCAACTGTTTTAAAATATCATATTTTGGTCATGGACAAAGGGTTGCTAACGGGACAAAAAAAATTTATGAACTCAATAGAAATTTGCTCCATTGGAGATAGAAAATTTTCGATAAGAATTTTCGTAGAAGTAGGAATGTGTTTGAGAATGTATTCCTTATTAAAGAATTCCTAATATATACTTAATACAGAATTTAAGATGAATTCTTGAAAATCTATAATATTTAAAGTAATTTATGCTACATATCTAAGGTATTTTTTATTAAAAGGACGTTGATCAGTTGATATACTTTTCAATGTATGAGTAGGAAGTCTTGAGATCGAAATCCGATCCCTTCTAAGATTTATTAAATATAAAAAAAATATCTAAGGTATTTTACAACAAAGTTAATGAATGCAAATTATAATTAAATATTTGATGAATTATGACCTTATACTGATTTAATAGTCTTTTTTGTTGATTTAGGATTCCAAACGCATTGATTTAAACGAACTCGTTATTGACGGACTCATGATGAAGATAATATGTCAAATAAAAAAATTGTTTAGGTTTTTTAAAAGAAAAATTAATCATTATGAATAGTCACATTCAATTTGGTTTATATTTCTTGAGAAAAATAAATTTTCTCAGCTTTAAAATTTTTAGCCTTTTCAATTATATAAGTCGATAAATTTGTGAGTTTTGAAAGTTAAATGATCAATTAACTTAGTTATACAAATATATTGTTTTATCTTCATTTTAGGAAATTTCAAAGAATGAATACATACACTTAATTGTTTAATATAAATTTTACTTCATTATTGTGCTTGCTTTTCGAAAGTACTATTTGTGGTATTTGAAAATTTAAAAAAAGTTTAACAATTCTTATTCTTAATGGAGGATTGGAGAATCTGCAATGGTTGAGGATTTTCCAAATGATGAATAAGAGAAATAATTTTTTTTTTCAAATTCTTGATGAGTATGAGAATGGGAATCCGAAACTTCAATGTGAATGAGATGAAAAACCCAATTAAGCCTCTTTGCAACCTCACATAGATTTCATATTTGATATTTAATATTGTTTTATCAATTTTGGAAGCCATTGTCATAAGTGAAAATTTAAAATGGAGCTCTGCAAATTGATAAAAGAAATTCCAAGCTAAATTCGAGTCCCCAATTCATCAAAATCAAGTACAAAATTATTTATTAGTATACTACAAAATCATTTGATGTTGTTACTAAGGGCCTGTTTTTGATTGCTTTCCAGATTGTTTTTTCTGAAAATTTCATTTTGAAGATTTATTTAAAAGCAGTAGATTATAGTTTTAAAAAAACTATATTGGAAGTTCTCAACTTTTTGATATAAAGAATCAAATACATTGTCAAAATAAAAAAAATGATGCTATATCAAAAGTTTGTGATCCCAACTTTTAGGGACAACAACTTTGATAGTAATGCCAAACAGTCCCTAAGATGATGGTGAAGTGCAAAAGGAGTCAATTACCTTGTTAATTCAATCAAATTTGATATTCAAATAATCCTTTAGATGTGGATTTTTAGAGATGTTGAGTATTAGAGGTAGAACCTTTTATGTTTTGCATCCATTTATCTTGTAATCAAGTTAAAGCTATGCTCAAATGATGAAGGAACTCGTAATATGGAGTTATTTAGTTTCTTTATATCATTGCATTGATAAGGCTATAATAGTTTCATTTTAATTAAGTTTTTTGGTATAAATATTTAGGGTAAACTTTAAAACCATCCCCTTAGGTTTTGAGTTTTTGCAAAAACATCCCTGAACTTTTTTTTAACAAAAACATCCCTTAAGATTTCAGTCTGTTAGTGAAAACATTTTTTTCCGTCTAAAGTCAGTTAACTGCCGACGTGGCAATGGAACAACATAGTCAAATTTTATTTTGACTGAAGGCAAAATGGTCAAACTATCCAAAAAATCTACCAAACCCTAGTTTCTAACCCTGACCACCAAATCCCACCTCCGGTGAACCACCGGCACCAGCAACTCGCCGAGAAATCGCGATGTCGGCGGAGGAATCCAAATTTCACCAGAAATCTTCTCCCGTCCTCTTAGTGCCGGAAAAACGAGACCTGCAACTGCTGATTTTTTTGGCGATTCGAGTTCAGCGACAGACGTTGGCGATTCCAGTGGCTCTTTCCTCCTTCCCTCGCTGGAAATCTCCTTCCACGCTCTCTCTCTCCTCCCTCTCTTCTAACTCTCAGATCTGGTTCCATCGCCGAATCAGTTGTCCCCGGTACAGATCTGGTTCCTCCATCATGTTTATGGTTCAGATTGATGAGGAAAATCAGGCTAGATCTCAGATTGGGTTTGAACGATGGAAAAACGACGGCGAGCTTCAATAGATCCGATGATTGTCGTATTTTCTGGTTTTTCTGGCGAGTGTTGGGTGAAGAGGTTAGGGTTAAGGGTGATTCGAGTTCGCCGAAATAAGGAGAAGAGGGGTTTTGCTGGAAAAACGAGGAACGACGGTGGGTTTGGTGATTTCGCCAGAATCTCGATTTTCCGACGAAATCACTGGTGACGGCGCCGACGATGGGTTTAGTTAGGGTAAATAGGTATTTGGTTAGGATAATGGGTTATTGGGTTAAAATGAGAATTTGACTAAAATATCCTTGTCACGTCAGCAACTTTAACACCACTAACGGATTTTCAGTGTTTTGCTAACGGACCAAAACCTCAAGGAATGTTTTTGTAAAAAAACAAAACTCAGGAGTGTTTTTGCAAAACCTTGAAACCTCAGGGGATGTTTTTGAAGTTTACCCAAATATGTATTTGGTGTAAACTAATAAAAAAGGTTTCAGGGCACTTAATGGATTTAGTTCGCAGTGCAAGTTGGTTAACTTCATTCTTTGATAAGCCTGTCATCTATGAAACACCTCTATTATGAACCAGCAAGAATATACACAAATATGTAAGTAGAGCATGACAAAGATGGAGAAAGAAAGGAGTGATCTCTTATTTACTCTTTATGTGTAGTGTACATAAAGCCTATCTTTAGGGTAAACATCAAAAACATACCTTGAGGTTTCGACTTTTTGCAAAATCACCTTTGAGGTTTATTTTTTTGCAAAATCATCCCTGAGGTTTCAAGCCGTTAGCAAAAATAGAATTTTCCGTCTAAAGTCAGTTAAATGTTGATATGACAAGGGAACAAAATGGTCAATTTTGATTTTGACAAGGGCAAAATGGTCCAACTACTCCAAAATCTATCCAACCCTATTTCCTTACCTTAACCGTCTAACCCCACTGCCAGCAAATCGGGATTCTGGTAAAGAAAATTCAAATCCCGCCGGTTTTTCCCAAGTTCCGACCAAAGTCCCAAACGTCGGCCAAAAGACCCAAACCCCGACTGAATGTCGGCCAAGATCTCGCCATCAGATCTCACCCAAACTTACTCTTCCCGTCGTTCCCTGCATTCCTCGTCGGGAAATTACAAAACTGAACCTGCAAATCGGTTCCAAATCGAAAAATCGCAAATCTCGAATCCCGCCGGCGGAAAAACGACAGACAGAACGGTTCCAGATGTCGAACGATTCCTCGGCTCACATGTGGCGATTTCCCAACAGATCTCTTCTCTCCATTTCCTTATCGTCTCAGATCTGGTTCTGTTTCTATCTCTTCTCTCGACGTTTGGGTTTTCCATCGGAGAAAAGGGTGATTCGAGTTCGCCGGAAAAACGGGTTTGAAACAGATCTGAAGTCTGAACCACTGTCGGAAAAAGGGGAAGAAGGGGGTTGGGGGCTGTGGGTTGTGGTTGTTGCCGGGAAATCGGGGTTGGGGGCTGCGGGTTTGTGGGTTTCGCCGGGAA
>CAOJBJ012205993.1:0-13297 GCA_948291685.1 Euphorbia celastroides | reverse complement strand
CATACGACAAAACTATTTGTTTGTCAGCGCGTTGTCCATCTCAGCGGCAATCTTCTCAGTGAGCATCTCCCATATGCTTCGTTGACGAACTCCTTTCGCTGAGAGTTCTTTCTAAGCCAGAGCAAAACTACCTTCAGCGAGTTGTCCCTCCAGCGTAGCTTCGGTATCAGCGAGACTGATCCAACAATTATCACAAACATAAAGAAATTTAATGTAACAATTATTTATGTTGTTGCCAAAAAAGATTTGTAGTGACGACTAATAATTGTAATTGATATATTATTTGTTACAATTAACATTATTGTCACAAAATTTATAATATATTGTAACAATTTTTTGTTGTCAACCAAATAATTTTCATGATAGTAAAATTATTATTGTCACGGATAGAACGTTTTAGTTAATATTATTATCACAAAAATAAGAAAGGTTTTGTAACACATTTTTTTATATTGCCACTGATAAGTAAAAAATGTACCGTTAAATTATAGCTTATTTATGCATGGAATTTAGCAAATTATATGTATCGGGTGCCATTTATTCATTAAAATCATGTTTTATTTCAGATTGTTGTAAAATAGAGAAGGCTGCTGCGTTTTGTCAGATTTGGAGCTGAAATGGGCCCGCACCAGCTTGGATGACGTGGCGATAGCTAATTGCACATCTTGGAGGTCCAATGAGAGGGGAAGCAACTAAGGGAGCTGAAATGACGGTCAAATGGAGGAGAGACATGTCCCAAACCTAGTGGCCAAGTCTTTGCAATTGGTGCAACTTGCACCAATACTTTTCTTTTGTTTATCTTTTAGCCAATGGCCTTTTAGCTTGAACAATTACCAGCTCCCTATATAAGGAGAGCTTCTTTACTTTGTAAGATATGTTTTTAGTTAGTTTTTTACTTTGTTTCGTTTTTAATATAAATATGTTTTCTTTTAAGATTGTCGCATCTGTTTATATTATGCGTAGCAAGTAGTCTCCCAGCATACTTCGCCAACAACTTGATGGGGTTTGGCTAGTGGTGTAATGCTTATCTAACCTAACAAATTTATTGAAGGTAGATTGTTGTATGTAATAACCATTTTATGGGTTCAGCCAAACTCATACTCACTAGGAAGCATGAAGGACCTGACGGAGAAGTGTGACCATGGATCTTGCAGCAATCTCATAAGCATAAGGTTGTAAGTGGATAACTTTCATTCTTTGTGTATTGTGTCAAGGGTTTCTTAGATGAATAGGTGGGGGAAGAAACCTATCTAGGCATCTTTGAATGCTTTCTTATTCGTAATGCTTAAGGCCTAATCTATAAGTGGATAACTCCCGAGGTGAAAGCTTTATATGGTTAGGTAGTTATGGTGATCGAACCATATCTAGCTAATTTCATGCAAGAGACCTTGAACCTTGATGCTTAATACGTTAGCTTAAATAAACATAATATCAGTAGTTCCTGTTAAGACTGCTGGCTAGGCTTGTGCTTAGTTATCTGTCTGTTTCCGTAGCAACCTTGTCCTTGTCGTGTCTGTCTTAGTTTTAGTCTATCACAATCTTTTTTTTTCCTGTTTTAATCAATGACCACTACTCGAGTTTAACTGAAATTCACTCTACTAGATTGCCTATAGGATTAATAACTCACAATCTTGCTCCCAGTGGAATACAACACTTGGACCCACTATTGTATTACAGGGCGACCTAATATACTTGCTAGAGTCACATTAGAGTGCAACAAGTTTTTGGCGCTGTACCGGGGAGCAACACGCTGAGTTGTTTAGTTTGGGTGCGATTTGGTAGTTTTAATCTGGTTGGTTTAGTGTGTAGATCTTCTTAGGTTTCTGCAATCTTTGTTGTATACGAAGAGTGAGATAACCAGAGAATCCACTAGATCCAGAGATCGAGAGAACTTGGTACACACTTAGTGGATTAGCAAGGAGGAGGAGAAGACTACAAAGAATGGTTGAACCAGAAGTAAGAGGGGAACCTATTCCCCCACCAAGGCAAAGGCTTAAGGAGTATTTGAAACCTTCGACCAAGGGATACTCTTCTTGCATAGTGATACCAGATGAAGGGACGAATATCTTTGAGATTAAGGCCCCAATGATCCAAATGTTACAAGCCTTAGTTCAATTTGGGGGACTGCTAGGAGAAGATCCTAATCCGCACATACATGATTTCATTACTATGTGCAATACTTTTAGATCTAATTGCGGTGCTTTTGATGATGTTATTAGACTAAAATTTTTTCCTGTTTCTTTGAAGGACAAGGCGAAAAGTTGGTTGAAGAACTTGCATCTGGGATGGGAGAGATATAAAGAACTGTTAAGAAAGGTAACTAACCATGGAATACCTATGTGGATGCAAATCCAAAACTTTTATAATGGTTTGACCAATCCTTATAAAATTCAGATTGAATCAATAACTAAGGGAGATTCCGAGGAGCTTGCTCCGAAGGAACTCTATGAGTTAATTGAGAGACTTGTGAATACTAGTTATAAATGGAATTCAGTGAGTGATGAGAGATCTAAACATGTTGAATCTGATGCTGTTTCTAAACTAGCTAACAAAGTGGACTTGATTTTGAGACAACTTGCAAACCCTAACATTGCAGCAATCTCTAGTTTGCAAGTTTGTGATTTTTGTGGAGGAGATCATAGAAATATAGATTGTACTCAAGCTTTTGAGCAGGAATAGTGTGACTATGTTGGAGGGAGGGACCAACCTTTTTCCAACACTTACAATCCAGGTTTAAGAAGGCATCCGAACTTTTCATAGAAGCAAAACCCTGCACCTTTTCAGCAATCTTCTGGTTCTGCTCAGCAAGGTGAAACATCTGGTCCTAAGAAGGACAGGATCAATGAGATGATGGAGGTTATGATGTAATTTATGAAGAAATCTCAGCTGTCGATGAAGAACATGGAGACCCAAGTGCAACAACTGGCCTCTTTGGTTGCACCAAAAGGGAAAGGAACGATACCAAGCAATACCGAGCCTAATTCGAGGGAAGAATGCAAATTTGTTTCATTGAAGAGTGGTAAGACTCCTGGAAACATAAGTGTTATGTTTCTTGTTGATTCTAACCATGATGCATGAAATGAAGAAGTACAACAGAGCCATGAGGGGCAAAGAGATGATGTGGTGCAGCAACCTCAGCAGGACGGAGAAAGGTTGCACCAACCATTGCAGCAAAACATTGAGCCAGTTCAAGATAAGCCAAGAAAGGAGAAATAAGCTATGCCAGCCTATCAAACTAAGATTCCATACCCACAGAGAGCTAAGCAGCATGATAGGGCAAAAGAGTTTGACAAAATTTTGGATGTTTTCAAGAAACTCCACATTAACATTCCTTTAGCAGAAGCCTTAGCCCAAATTCCACTCTATGTGAAGTTTCCGAAGGAGTTGTTGGCAAACAGGAAGAAGTTGGAGAATATGTCAATGGTGCAGCTCAACCGAGATTTTCATCGATTCTACAAAGCAAGCAACCTTTGCCAACCAAGCTAAAGGATCCAGGGAGTTTTTCTATACATGTTTCTATTGAATCCATGACCATTGATAATGCATTATGTGATTTAGGAGCCAGTATTAATCTGATGCGTTATTACATATATAAGCAACTTGGTTTAGGAGAGCCACAACCTACTAAGGTATCTATACAGCTTACTGATCGATCTGTAAGATACCCTAGGGGTGTTGTGGAGGACATGCTGGTTAAAGTTGGAAAATTCATTTTACCAGTTGATTTTCTAGTTATGGACATGGATGAGGACTTAAATGTCCCTATTATTTTAGGAAGGCCTTTCTTAGGTACTGGATGAGCCTTAATAGATGTCAACGATGGTAAATTGATTTTGAAAATCCATGATAAGGAGGTAGTCTTTCAGATGAATGAGACCTTGAAGCAACCTGATAACATTGTATTATTGATTCTGTTTTGAACCAGTTTGTCTCACAAGATGATGGAGGAAAAGACATGAAAATGATGGTTAATATTGTAGAGGATAAGGTTCAGAAGGATGTGGAGAGCTTATGTAGGAAAGGATACAGTGGACCTGTGGAGGATTTCTTCTTCTCCACCCTGAAACCACCTTGAGAAGAATGCAGTAATCTGGTGTCGTGGGGATACCAACTTTTTGGAGCTCCAAAGCTCAACTTTTTGCTTATGTAAGTATAGTTATGTTTACATTTCAGTTAATACTTATTTTGTTTTGTCTTTTTGTAGTAGTGCGGGAAAATTAAGTATGTGGATGCGACACCAAGGTCACTGCAGACTTGTGTTGCTCATCATACTTAATAGGCAGTTTGGGGGTATCTCATTTTCTAAAAATCCTTTCTATTTTTGGCCCTTCAAACTTTGAATTTTTGAAAAATGATTTTTCTTAGGGGAGAATTGCAATTTCGGTTTTAAGTGGAATTTTAGGTGGCATTATCTTTAATTGACACTGTAGTTTTGGTGATGACTCACATTGTGGCTAATGCATCAAGGGATGTTAGATTAACTACTTAAGTGAATTGATTAGCACTAATGAGGAACCCTTCCTATTTTCGAAGCCGTTTTCTTTTCCGAATTCAAATTGATTTCTTTTCGGTTTTATTTTTCTAAAAATTGGTTTTCAGCTTTAAACTTTCCAAATTCGAAATTTTCCTACTTAGTTTCGGTTTTAAAGTAATCAAAAAAATGGTTTTAAGCCTAATTGTCATTTTATCCGCCCACTTGCTTAAACTGTTTTTGAACGTGCCTTAACTACCCAATTAGCGTGTTAATAGCCATCATTATTTGCATGTGTCGGACTCTAACTGATTGCCACCTCACCCTGCAAACCGCCACAACCTCCCAATCAAAATTATTTTCAGATTTCACTATTAGTCGCCTTACCTTCTCCCTTCTTTTTTAAATTTCAAATCAACCTTTTTCAAATCAGTTTTTACTGCATCGCTCTTCTTCGTCTCTCTTAAACCTGTTTCGATTTTCAATAATGGTGAATACAAGGTTTAAGCGATCTAGTCACAAGCTAACCTATGTTCCGAAGGAGGGAACCCCTTCATCTGCCACACTTTCAGGTTCTCAACAGGCCTCGCACCAGGAAAAGGCCTTGAAGAGAATACTGGAGTTTGAGAACCCCGAGCACATGGTGAGGTCCGAGTACTCTGACAAGCAAGAATTCCACCCTTCCCGAGTGGTGGATTGGAGCAATCTGAAAACCCTGAAGCTCAATGAAAGTTTCAAAGCCTTTCTTCAAAGTGGAGGATTTGAGAAGTTTGTCCAAAACGAGGAGCCAGCTTACCGCGAACTGACCCTGGAATTCCTCAGCACTTTTAGTTATAACCCAGCGATTGAAAGTCCTAACAAACCTATGAAGATCAGCTTCAGAATCTTTGGGTTGAGTAAGTGTTGTTCTCTCAACAATATGAACATGTATTTGGGAGCTGTGGATGCGAAAGACTTGTTGTCTGATGAGTTTGACCAAGGGTACATGGAGGTTCTAGCGGAGTTTGATTCGATCGAGTTCTTGAAGGAGATTACTGGGCAGGACAACTATGCCAAAGACAGTGCTAAGTTGCTGCAATCTTACAACCACAAGATTGCCTAGAAGTTGTTGGCTAGTTCATTGTTTGGAAGGGAGAACCAGTCGAAGGTGCCTCAGGATGATCTGTTTGCAATTTGGTGCATGGAGAAAGGGAAGAAGATGAACATTTTTTTTGCCAAGTATGTGGTGAGCCTGCCGAACAAACCAAATAAGAAGATTTTTGCTGGATCCTTTGTTACAAGGATTGTCAAGACCATGCTGACCAATTTCAATGAAGGAGGCCTCCATCTTGCATGCTATCCTACCAGCCTAGACTTCAACAACCTGTTTCAAATTCAAGTTTGCAAGAATTTTGAAAGCAAGTGGTACCAACACGACGAGCCTGTGGCGAAGGAGCAGGAAGCCTCTGCCAAGAAGAAATAGCCCATTGACTTGACCACCAAGGAGCCATACTTGAAGAGAAAGAGGGTTGCTGAAATCTCGAAGTTTGTTACTGGCGGAATTCGAATGGAGAACACCTTGGTCTCAGAATTTGAGAACCATGCCAACACTATTGTGATGAGGCTGGTCTGATTCTGTGAAGGTGTGCTGATGCAGAGGGTTGCTGATGACCAAAGGATGCAGCAGATTAAGAAGAGGTTGGATGCTTTGGAGAAGAAGGTAAAGGATGATGAGGACGTATGGAGCGACACCCCTGACATTCAGTTTAAGGTGGAGAAGAGCATGAGTAAGGTGGTCAAGGATGTAAGTATGGGGACGCCCAACAAGGGAAGAGGTTCCACATTGGCGGCCGAGGATGTCCAAGAAAGCCAAGCCCCCGAAGGAGAGGAGCAAGCTTCCTCTCCCAAGCCCAATGAGTAAACAACTGAGACCCTGGTATGTTTGTTTCCACTCGACCTATTTGAATTAACTAAGAAACTATCTGTCGAGTTTGCAGCAACCTTCCATACCTTTACTCTGAATGTTTCTTTGAGGACAAAACAATGTTTAAGTATGGGGATGGAGGGCATGTATGCCCTGGTGTTGTGGAGTGCTGGTCTGGTCATGTGTGTGATGTGGTCTTGTGTTGGCTGTTGATGGCTGCTGAAGTCTTGTATGGGTCTTGCTGATGGTTCTGTGTGCTCTGTTTTCCCCCTCTGAGTTGTGAAATGTGTCTACTGTTGGTAACAAGTTAAATTTCATGTATATAAGCTTAATTTTGATGGTACAAGTTCCACTTTAAAATTGATTGATTGCTATGTTCTTAAGATTTTGCTTTCAGTATGTTTTCAAAACTATTTTCAGAAAATTTTTCAAAGTTCATTTAACTAACTTTTTCTCAGGTTTTTCAAAAGTTTTTTAAAGTTTTCAAACTTCTGAATTTTTTAAACTGTTTTCATCAATCTTGTTATGAGGAATTGAGCTAGGAATGCATTGTAGGTCCGAAGGAGTATGAGTAGAAAAAGGAATGGTGAACTAGTACACGGGGATGTTTAAGATTTAATCTAAGTCTTTGAAATTGGGAAAACTTGATATTTGTATGGCAACAATAGAATTTAGATTGCAGAACCCTTTTCCGGTATGAATTTGAGCTTAATTTTAACTTCAGAACTTACATCACTTCTTGAAGTTTTCTTGCTGAGATGGCAGTTGCGGTAGGCTTAGCTAGAACTTGAACATTAGTGCTTTCAGTTGATTTCGAACACAGAAGATCCTTTAGGATTTTACCTTCTAGCCAAAAAGCCTACCATTGAAAATTTTTGCCCTTAGACAGCCCCTTTGCTCCAAACCTTTTCTTTGTAAGCTTGAATTTTGATGAATATTTGCAACCATGTAAGTTTTCAATATTACAACTTGAAAAGAATTGAAAGAGAACTCGTAAATCTTACATACTTGCAAAAGTTCTTTTATGGCAATTCCAAAAATTTTCCAGTCCTGTTCTTGAAACTATTGAGTGAAAATAGTGGCAAGACCACTTATTTCTTTTCAAACTCACTCTCAAAGTTGCAAGTTTTCAAAATTTTATGCTTGCAGAAATCTGTTGTTACTGGGAAGATTGCCATGTTCCCGAAAATTGTCCAAATTTTTGCAAGAGTTAGCTTCTGAAGCTAAGTCTTGAAAAATTTTGAGTTAAAAGAAAAGTTTGTTGCTTCCACTTTACTTCCACAAAAAATGGTTTTTGAAAAGACCTTTGTTTTCCTTTTCTTTGATTTCCAACAGACCCTAAGCCAAAAACCCCTTGGATCTTATGATTGTGTTCATAGTAAATCAAGACCTACACTATAGGTTAGACTTGTGTTCAAGCCTATGGTCTTTAGACTACTGCAGACTGCTAAAAGAAAGAATACAGAAATCTTGCCTTGGTGAGGAAATCTGTTTTCTCCAATGTCATATATTTGATTATAGGTCTCTCGGATTTGACTCAATTACCTCTTGACCTTACTCTTTTGCTTGTTCATCATTTCGGTTTCGAAAGAACTCTCTAGGACTGCCGTGTTTCTTCTTGGTAAGCTTTCAAATTTCATATTGCTGGCTAACCGGAGGTTTTCAAATGATTTTTCACTTATCTTTTCTTTTATTTTCTTTCTTTTTATTGCTTGAGGACAAGCAATGTTTAACTATGGGGATTTATGATAAGTGTAAAATGTACCGTTAAATTATAGCTTATTTATGCATGAAATTTAGCTAATTATATGTATCGGGTGCCATTTATTCATTAAAATCATGTTTTATTGCAGATTGCTGTAAAATAGAGAAGAATGTTGCATTTTGGCAAATTTGGAGCTGAAATGGGCCCGCAACAGCCTGGATGACGTGGCGACAGCTAATTACGCCATCGTGGAGTTCCAATGAGAGGGGAAGCAGTTAAAGGAGCTGAAGGATAAAAAATGGCGGCCAAATGGAGGAGAGACACGTCCCAAACTTAGTGGCCAAGTCTTTTGCAATTGGTGCAACTTGCAGCAATACTTTTCTTTTGTTTATCTCTCGGCCAATGGCCTTTTAGCTTGAACAATGACCAGCTCCCTATATAAGGAGAGTTGCTTTACTTTGTAAGATATGTTTTTCAGTTAGTTTTGTACTTTGTTTGGTTTTTAATATAAATATGTTTTCTTTTAAGATTGTCACGTTTGTTATATTATGCGTAGCGAGTAGTCTCCCAACCAGTTTCGCTAGCAACCTGGCGGGGTTTGGCTAGTAGTGTAATGTTTATCTAAGCTAACAAATTTATTGAAGGTAGATTGTTGTATGTAATAACCGTTTTATGTGTTCGGCCAAACTCATACTCAATGGGAAGCATGAAGGACCTAATAGAGAAGTGTGACCATGGATCTTGCAGCAATCTCATAAGCATAAGGTTTTAAGTGGATAACTCTCATTCTTTGTGTATTGTGTCAAGTGTTTCTTTGATGAATAGGTGGAGGAAGCAACCTGTCTAGGCATCTTTGAATGCCTACTTATTCGAAATGCTTAAGGCATAATCTGTAAGTGGATAACTCCCGGGGTGAAAGCTTTATAGGGTGAGGTAGTTATGGCGACCGAACCATATCTAGCTAATTTTGTGCAAGAGACCTTAAACCTTGATGCTTAATACGTTGGCTTAAATAAACATAATATCACTAGCTCCCGCTAAGACTGATGGCTAGGCTTGTGTTTAGTTATATGTATGTTTTCGTAGCAACCTTGTCCTTGTCGTGTCTGTCTTAGTTTTAGTCTGCCGTAATCTTTTATTTCATGTTTTAATCAATCAGCACCAATCAACTTTAACTGAAATTCACTCTACTAGATTGCCTATAAGATTTATAACTCACAATCTTGCTCCTTGTGGAATACGACACTTGGACCCACTATTGTATTGTAGGGCGACCTAGTATACTTGCTAGAGTCACATCAGAGTGAAACGGCCACCATGATTGTTTTTGTGATAGTGATATTTTTGTTTTCATATATTTTAAATTATCAGTTACAACTTTAGTTATCACATAAAATTATTCATTACGGTTATAAAATATTGTCACAAGAAATATATTATTTGTGACAATTTTATAATAGAAATTTCACAAAATAAGTATATGTGACACTAAAATTTTTGTTGTCACTGTAAGCATCTTTTTGTCACAACGATTTCAATGAAAAGTAAATCGTTGTCACTAGTTCAACAGTTTCTTGTAGTGTCTCTTCTATACAAATACAATGCTTCATTGCATATCGAACAATCAATAGAAAGCGATGAAACACTACTGACATTGAGAAATGATAAGATATTTATTGTGATCTCCACGTAAACAGTTGGTTTCGCCTCAGCATTGCAACATCCAATTGATTCCAAGTAAAACTTATATCTCTTGTTTAAAAACCAAATTGTTGTTTGGACTGAGTTCAAGATCGAAATATCAAAATCAAACCTTACCTACATAAGTTGAGTCATTTTTTAGTAAAACAGCCTGAGACCGGTACAAACTCATCCATTAAGTATGCCTAATTGACAAAGAGAGAGAAAAGCAAAGAGTGTTTGTATCAAACAATGACCTAAATGTCGAGAGAAGAAGTTCAAAAGAGAGAGATGTTGAATGTGTGATTGGATCCCAACAACAACATAAAAAAATTCATTCTTAACTCTGGTCCAAATACATTATCTATCCTTGGAACTTTGTATATATTGGATGCATTATAAAGTTTTCAAAAGTTTAATTCAGTTAGTCTTTTAAACTTAAAATTTGGTAAAAGACTTAATCCAGGCATTTAATACACATTATGTAATGTGTCTTAGTTTTGATTTTAAGGCACTTAAGACACCAATAATATGTATGTTAATGAATGTGTTGAAAATCCTTTTTCATTAGAGGGCATAGACTTTTGTGTAAAAACTACTTTGGACTTTCATTGATAACTGTTATATTTGGTTGAAGAATAATAATTTAAAAGATGAAGTTCTTAAAAAGTCAAACAAATAAAAAGCTGACACGTGAAATTAAAAAAAAATTAATAATTATAAAAATAATGTCTTGTATTTTAATTTAATAATAAAAAGAATAAAAGAATAATATTACAAAAATATGTATTATAAAATGAGGTTTATGTTATTTATTTTCACAAAAAAAGTTTGTATTTTTTAAAAGTTAATAAATAAAGATTTTTTAATTCTAAATCATGTCAAAAAGTTAACCAATCGTGTTCTTTTTCTATGAAATTTCACAGGGTACTCAACAAAAATATAATACAAATCAGTAAAAAAAATTAAATTTTTTTTAAAAAATGTAGATATTTTTTATAATTTTTTAATTTTTATTATTATCTTTTAATTATAAATAGATAATTCCACTTTTAAAAGGATTTCAAAAATTTTCAATAGTGTGTATTATATTTTTGTTAACTAACATGCAAAATTTCATTGTAAAAGAAACATGATATAATTTAGTATTGAAAATCCTTTATGTTTTAACTTTTTAAAAGTATAGTCTCTTTTTTATAAAAAAAAATAACACATAACCTTTTTATGTTACTGACTCAAAACACATGACACATTTTTATAATCCCTTAAAAGAATGGTTCACTTTTGCTATATTTAGGGAGATAGTTGAGCTTTTCAAACCGTAAATTTTTTTAAAAGAATTGCCCTAAAATTTCACTAATTTGAAAAATGGGTCATGAGAAATTTTTTTTACCTAAAACGGTAGTAAGGCTGCATAATTATTTAAAAATAAGATATCTTGTTTTAAAAAAGTGGTGTTGCATTAATTATTCCAAATAATTCAACATTATAACAAGTAAACCATGTTATTTGAAAATTGTTACTTAGAATTTGCTTATTTTTTAGATGATTTTTTATAATATTTTAAATTTTATTATTACAATTTAATTAAAAAATATTTAAACAATTTTAAAAATTATAAAATTTATCTATGTCATTTATTATATTTTTAGCAATCATCACACAAGATTTCATTAAAAAATAAATAAAATTGTCCTTTATTTTAACATAACTTAATATTAAGAATCTTCTACTTATAAAACTTTTGAAACTTTGAAATTCATTTTACTATAAAATTACTTTAAAACATCTTTTGCAAATAACTAAAACTTCATAATATTTTTTAAAATTTATGTTTTTTTAAAATTTTAAGATGACATCCAAACTTTTGGGTTTCTTGAATTTTCATAATATTAATAGTATTTTTTTTGTTTATTTGATTCATCGGAGCTTTGCTCCAAAACATTTAGATCCGATCCGGACCGCATACTTAGTTATGGTGTATGAGTCTTCCAATAAAATTTTTTTACATCCACAAAATTGGAATTTAAGATCTTACTTGATACCAAATTACTTATCACTTCAATCAACTATTGTTAGAATAGCAACAGTATACCTTATGCATAAGTTGAGCTCATTCAAATTTTTGACCATTTTTACTCATTTTAACCCAATATGTCAGTGTCAACAGAAAACTTGATTTAGAAGCAAAATGTTAAAAAAGAAGCATAGGCATGCAGGGCGCAAGTAATGATGACATTTGTAGCTAGGTTTAGTTTATTCGAAGGCATGGTCTTTTAACCTTTGTTTGATTGTGTGTAGCTAGCCATTAAGGTTATTATCCTTTTATTAATCCAATGGGTTTTGGTCTCTTTAGTTTACTCACCCAATTGCAATTTTGAATGTTTTAGATGTGCTGAAAATGCAGGAATTTCAAGGATTTATATTTGGGAATTGTGTCTAACAGAGCAAGCTGAAAAAGGTTGAACCTTTTCATATACATTTCACTTCTCCAAATTGTTGTTTCCTTGTTTGGGCACTTGCCACAACTAGAACTTTTTTTTCTACTATTTGAAATCATTTTCACATTTTCATCATGCACAAGTCTTAAGTTAATGCTGCAGCCGCAAAAATGAAGATAGGCTGACAAATCCTATAGACCACGATAAAAATAAAGGGTATACGAAATGTATTGTTATGTAAAAATTGTATGAATAACTTCAAAAACCACTTTTGAGGTTTGACTGTTTTTCAAAAACATACCTTTCAAAAATTTTCAAAAACACACCTTTTAAAATTTTGAAACTACATTCGAAAGGGTAATCTTTTCCATTTTGAAGTGAAATTTTGCAAGCTTCTTTATAAAAATAAAATACACATTAGAGATGAATTTGAGATTTTTTTAAGATGTTTTGATATTTATTTTAATTAAAAATCGATTCTAACTTTAAAAAATTATAAAAAAAATGAAAACATTTCTGAAATTACTCATATTTTGATAAATAATTCACAAATAATATAATTAGAATATATGAATGTTGAATATATTGAAATAATTTTTATAATATTATTAAAACTGGAGTGTTTCAAAAACATGTCTTGTAGTTAGTCTTTTTTTTTTGCAAAATTTTGAAACCACGAGGTATGTTTTTGAGAGAAAAAAACCTTAAAGGTGTTTTTAAGAAACAATAAAACCTCAAGAGTGGTTTTTAAAGCTATCCCAAAATTTTAGTTGTATCGATTAAAGGCCAAATATATTGGAACCATACATACTTGTCACAAATAGTAACTGTCATTTTAAGTTTGTAATTGTTCCTCACAGTTTTTCGACCTTGGTCAAAATGCACTAACTTTTCTTCAAACTCCGCATGTTAGCTTCTGGTTGAAAAATGAAAATCAAGTTACGGATGTTTTAGAATTCAAAAATAACTGGAGCTAACAAGTGGGGTTAGGGTATTAGTTTGATGCACTTTTACGAGTTCAAGTTATTTAAAACTATGAAAAAATTCAAAACAACAATCTGATATTTGTGACAAGTATAAAGATTGTACATTTGGCC
>CAOJBJ012204766.1:0-10669 GCA_948291685.1 Euphorbia celastroides | reverse complement strand
CGAAAGGGCAAATGTCGGGTGTTTTGACTAGGAAAGTCGATACTGGGGAAGAATCTGTGCTTGAGGCAAAGGGATTGTTCTATGGCATTGGTCATTCACCTAATAGCCAGTTGTTGGAAGGCCAAGTTGAACTCGATAGAGGAGGTTATGTGATAGTTCGTGAAGGTAGTGCACAAACATCTGTTGAAGGCGTATTTGCTGCTGGAGATGTGCAGGTAAAACTTTTCTTTTTGAAACAATATGTTGTAATTTTTTCTCGAGAATTCTTCTTTTAACTCTTTTGTACATGGAATGCAAATGTTTTGAGTAGGATCATGAATGGAGGCAAGCTGTAACTGCTGCTGGGTCTGGATGTATTGCTGCTTTATCAGTTGAGAGATACCTTGTTAGAAATAATCTACTTGTAGAGTTTCATCAGGTATTAAAGTTTTGTTTCTCATCGACTTACTATTAATCTCAACTAAATAAGAAAAATACATATTGAAATCAGTCAAAAGGGGGAAGAATCCAACTTACAGGTCTTCTTTTCCATGGTTTAGATCATATTGCCTGCTCAATGCTTTCAATCAGTACCATCAGTTGTCTTATGTCACGATTATGACTAGAATTAGGTTAGAATTGAGGGAGTAAGAGGAGAGAATTAGACCAGAAGAGAATATAGAAGAGAAGAAGTAGCAAAATAGAGAGAAACTGAGAGAATGATAGAGAGGGAAATATTCTGATTATTCATTGATTGCGTTTACAGCCTACAAAAGTGGTATTTATAACAAAACCTATAACTAACTAATAACGGCACAATTGCTCTTATTCTATTAACTCTCAATACCTGACAGCGTGGAGGAAGACTTGTAACTGATGATACATACTCCATGGACCATTGCAAAACTGCCAGTGGATTATTGACATAAATCTTAAGTTCATACAAACACAGAGCGAGTGCACATATGAGTGTCTCTAACATGTTCTTGTATGCAAGCACTTAGGCTTGAAGAGTATGAAAACACATGCTCAATCTACCATGTGTTGAAACTTTAATACATGCTGCTGCAGCCTGCAGGATTTGTACTTTTGACGTTTAGGTACAGCTCTCTACATGCTAAACAACCTTCTAAACTAAAAGCTTAAGCTAATAGGTAAGAACAAAAGTAGAAACATTGTTATCTCTCACAAAAGGAGAAAAGCTTTTTTCAAAATCCCTGACATCTAAGACTATCAATTGCCTCGAAGGACCTACAAGTACAACAAATTGTAGAATGACAATTCCTTTTAAACTTTCAAGTACATGCTGCATGAAGAAGAACCCTTTAGGTCTCAATGTCTGTGATAAGGCATACACCTCAATGGAGAAATCACCAATTCAGTTTTTCTACTTGTAGTCTCAATCTCACCCCATCAGGCTGATTTTTCTCCCACTTCCTATGGTTCCTCTTTGCTCAATCATCAAAAAGATGTTTCGTTACAATCAAAAGGGGAATGTTCATACCCTAATGCCCTTGATGAATTCTATTAAATGAGGAAATCCACTCATGAATCCTGCTTCACTACTCTAGCGGGAGCACATAACTTTTAAGCAGAATTTTTTTTTTCTTTCTTTTCTTTTTAATGCATGTGATATCATTGCAATTCTAAGTGCCTATGCTTGGAATAACAATAATGAACGAGCTTTAGCCAAATATCATTAGACGATGACCATGTCTTGCAGGCTGCAAACTACATGGCACATAGAAATTTTGTGCAGCCGATTTGTACGATATTTCAAATGCAGGAAAATGGTAGTCATTTATTTGAAAGTTTAAACTTCATATCACATGATGATTCCCACACAAATTAAATGAAGATGCTTCCTTCATGATACACTTTTGTGTAATGACTACAACTCATACCCATTTTAAGGTAAATTGTTCCAAGTAAGGTTCTCCTAAGAGATACAGACTCCACAATTATTATGCAAGACTATATTACCTCCAATCAAAGTTTGCCAGCATAGAGATACTTTAAAAAGTTACAACATGATTTTACAATGTTCAGGCCATTGTGATAATTTTAAATGTGACAGAAGTATAATAGTATACTGAAAATATATTGACTAAGCCATACCGAGGAAAGATTGCCGAATTGAACGCTCAATGGAACCTTCATTGGTTTTGTCATGAGCTAAGCATCCAACTATTCATCTCATGGCCTGAAACATGGTTGGTGCACCAGCTCCCTGAACTGAATTTGAACCCACCTAAACAAGATAGTTAGAACAAATATATAAAATAAGTAGGGAAAGATTTTCATATTCATATCACTATTATTTATGTCAATTCAAGATTTCCAAGGAAAATATCCGAAGTACCAACTATTGTAAATCCGGAAAAAAGAAAACTCTTTCAAAAATTTATATCCATTACTGTGATTCAAAATTTCCAACTTACTGGTTACTCTTGACACAAAAGTGAAACACATGTCCGCAATTTGGAATGGGATCTAAATTATCTTTTATAGTTCAACAATGTTATAAAATTCAGAAATAATCGTATTAGGGTGCGTTTGGTATGCACACTTTTGAGAGAATTCAATTCATTTGAATTCATTTTATCACATTCCATTGTTTAGAATGAGAGCTTGTTGAAAGAAACAAATTCACTAAAGAATTGAACTCTAGCAATTTTTATGGATTAGAAATCATACGAAATTTGGCATGAGTTTGAAGAGATTCACTTTGTTTAATGGAATTTGTTGGCCATGTCCAAACTCTATTTTTACACCATTTTCTCTATTTATGGAGGAGCTTACTCTAAGCATGCTCCAAAATGGAGAAATGAATAGTTTACTCTATATTTGGAGGAGATATAGAGAATCTCTATTTTTAGAGTAGACATATAAAGTACCATTGGATTGACCCTTACTCTATAAATAGAGTTACTCTATTTATAGAGGAACCATTGGACTTGCTTAAGTTGAACGATTTTTCCATCCTTTGGGCCTATCATAAGGAAATAAAGAGGGTCTCTTCTTAGAGTTACTCTATTTATAATCTTCCTTATACATAGGTTACAAAATGGTCAATTTTATGATAATAAAGAAACTTTAAAGAATAAATAAATGATCACTTCATGTCAATGTGGCTTCTAAACAAAGATATTAGTTTGAGAAACCAACTCAATCAAATTTTATCAAGTGAATTCAATTCATTTCATTTCTTTTTGCTCAATTCATTTCAATATCATTATAAAAATACATGCAACCTCGTCATATAGAATATATAATATACTATTCGAAACAAAATCCTTTTAGTCTTATATTACCAAGAGAATGAAATGAGGGCTTTAAGTCATGAAAGGAAATAGTATTTTGTTTTCAGTGATTTCCTTCTTTCTTCTCTTCCATCCTTCTGTCAAAGGTGCCGCTGCCTCTGGTCAGAGAATCAATTAAGAGGTCCAACCATTCTCTTTTATGAACTCTTCTTAATTTAGCAGCATGTAATTTTTCCAAAGTCATAAACATCACAAATAACATACATGCAAATTTGTATGGTACCTCCTAATGAAGATAAGTGAAAAAGTCTAGCGCAACCTATTGCTATATAGTATTAAAGAAAGTCTAAATCTTTTGCGCCAGAGAGCTTAATCCATGAGTACATTCAAGAACCAAAAAAAAATTCTGACAGCCATATTTTAGAATTTGAAAAACACCACTCATGTGTATTTTAATTACCAAACAATTGATCTGAAGCTTATTAACTTGGTAAGCTTTAACTGTCATTAGAATAGCAATTGTAGTAAAAATGAATTTCCATTCATGTCATGTGTTGCTGAAGAAGAAATTACCTCTTCATTATCGAATAAAGCAACCATCCGAATAGCAGTTTCACTTGATAAATCATTGGGTGATTTGCACGAATCAATTAGGGCTCTTAATGCACAAAAGCTTGAAGCAAGATTGTCCAATCTTCCAGAAAAGATAAACTCATTGTTACCACCTCCAAGACAGCTAGCTTGGGTATCACAAACATTCAACTCGATACTTACTATTTCATCGCCGTAGCAATTAAGTTCATCTGACAAAGCCTATAGACAAAATAGAATTTGAAAAACCAAGGGAACTCAGATAACAACTCATATTAACAAGCTAACTTAGCAAACTTCAAAGTTCAGCCACAAGCTTAAAAGTTATAAAGAAAACTGTCAGGTATTAGAGTAACTAATAGTCTATTAACAGTCAATTAACAAGGAAGTTTCTAGATGATATGTATTAGGGTATTTCAGTATTTACCTAAGGCCATTGCCATAGTTTGTTAGGCTCTTTTGTACTGTAGTGTGTCACATATCGAAGGAAGACTAGGAAGAATTAGAGTGAGTTGTGATTCTGTTAGATAGTTACTTAGCTTGTTAAGAGTTCTGTTATGAGTTGTATTGTAGTTAGCTGATGTGGTGCAATTACAGCCAAGTGTGGGTGGGTTAATATCAGCCAAGTATTAGAAATTACAGCTGTATATAAGCTGGAGTTGTAACTGCTTAGAGGCATCGATTGAATGAAATATCAAATTACTCTTTTCTTCTACTTGTTCTCTCTGTTTTTATCTTAATTTCCTTTCTTTTCTAGTTCAATTTCTTCAAGTCAGGCCATAACCCTGACATAGTGGACAGCTGTCCAATTAGTTATGATGCTATTTAAGCATTGTAAGCATATGAGAAGAATTATCAATGGCATTAAGCAATCAATTATTTCTCCCTCGATATTCTATTTCTCCCTCAATTTTCCTTTGTTTCTCACCCCTTCTTCTCCTCAACCCCCTATTTCCTCTATTTCTCATAAACCCTAAATCTAAAATCAAGCCAGTCACAGTTGATACAGGACAAAAACCAAACAGTAAGACCAAATTTTGAAGTTGTTTCTTGCAGTAAATTTAGAAACAAAAACATCAGGTCTTTTTCATCACGTGCCCTTTTGTTTCATCTATCTATTATTAAAACCTTACTCTGTCATCGATGTACAACCAATCCATGCAACTTGTAGACACCTCCAAAGAGATCATGCCTCAATAAAGTTGAGTACATCTACGAACATAAATCAAATGTTTTGAATGTAGTGAAACAAGTACCTGAATAAGCAATGAATGATGAACATCTTTAGAAGAAGATGAAGTACCCTGTTCTTTTGGCTCCAGAGAAAGTTGTTCGGGTTTTGTTGGTAACAGTGGGATGAGATGAGTCTCAAGATTTGGTTTAAATCCATCAGTATTAACTGTGCTGAAAAATTAAAGAACAAAGAAATTAAGAAATAGAAAACCTGCAGCATAAATTAACTGACAATGCAATACTCTTTAGATGCAACTTGGCATAGCCCACACTGATTATGGGCTTTGAGCCTTTGACATTATACCTCGTGGATGGTTCATGTCAAACTGCAACCAACTTCAACATTTCAGCCCACTGGTGAAGCATAAAACTTGAGCTTTTTTTAGTATTATCGAGACAGTTAACTTTGAAAGCTGCTGAATCAAGTCTTTTTACTCTCTATTTTACCCTAATGAGTTGACCTAATAATCCATGCATCCTATTGTCTCTTCATTAGACAACAAAACTACTTTTTCTTGTCACTGCTGACGATAAATTTCAGTATGATAATTGAAAGTCAACATAAATCAACAATTTCATTTATGTTTTGTCCAAATAAAACAAAAGTGGTTCAATTTATACAGGATAAATAAAATTATCATAAGTGAAATTTATTATAGATAGAGGAACCACACCAGTTCGAATTGAAATCCATTTGCTAATCACCTAAATAGTCTAGTCTTGGCCATGCAATCATTTGTTCAATTTCAATCGGTTTCCTTTAAACACTAATAGCATGTCATGTTCGATTGGTACTATACAACAATAAGAAAAATAAATTTGGACTTTCCTTCATATTCACATGGAAAAAGATAACACTCATCTTAATCAAACATCTGTTAGATATGTCATTAGAATAAAAGGGTAGAATAGTAATAGACATGTGTCAGGGACTTAGGGTTATTAGGGGTCATAAAATAGAGTTCGGAAAAGAAAAGAGGCAGCTTTCGGAGAATATTTGTTATTAGGGGTTCTTAGCCTTTGTAGAGTTAGGAAAGGGGCATAGCCCTGTGGGGCTGAGTTGGCTCTCGGTGTTCTCTATGCTTATTAGTCTAATGTTCTTAGTCTTTTCCTTACCATTTCACTTCATAATCTCTGCATTAGTTTTCCAAACTCAGTATTACAAGTTAAGTTCCTATATTTTTGTTTATTCTATATCTATTCTCTATCAACATCTGTGTCATATTTTCCAGCATAGCTTCAATTCATACCGCCAAAATGTGCAGTACTCACATACAAAAAAACATATATATAAAAGAGTTAATCTCTGACACACAAAATTAGGATATCCAGTGAGAAAGGGGCATACCGGTCAAGATGAATGGCCAGCGTTGGTATTCTCAACAAAGGTCTTTTCACTTTGACAAGCTTGTGCAGGAAAGAGCCATCAGAACCTCTGACTATCACCCTGCCTGCAACACTCAAGTCTCTATCAAACCAAGTGTGCCATAAACCACCTCCATAAGTCTGCACATTCACCATCAGGTAATTAGATATAGATGAGGCAGACTTTGGCTTCAGCTTCAAGCATGGGCTATCTGTGTGTGCAGCTATCACATGAAAACCATTCCCAACAGTATACCTGCAAAAACAAATTTCAAGTCCTGGGTAATGCTCATCTATCCATATGCAAGATATGCACAACAATGACAATGTTTGCCTGCATTAAACATTTAACTTTCTAAGCATAAAACAGAGAAAAAGGAAACAACTAAGATAGTTTGCAACTGGAAAAAGATGGATTTCATCCCTGGACTTCACGGAAGTCATCACTAGCCCTTTTACTCTTTATTTGCACGTTATCCTGTACTTTGAAGTTTCACCATATTTGGCCCTCGGTGGACAATTTCTGTTTGCTATATATTCCAATTTAGGGGTGATAAATTACAAAGAAAAACAGCCTATTAAGGGCTAAAGTTTCAATCAACTGGCCAAAGTAGCAAATAATGCCAAGTTCATGGCCAACTTTTACTGTACATAAGTAACCTTGCTGACTCTGAAAATCCATTATGAGTATCTGAGGTAGAATCATTAGCATTTCTTATTATGTTATGCATTATAACATAATTACTTCTCTCCAACAGCCAAAGAAACCAAACAGGACATGTTCCTTGTAAAAAAATAGCGTCCACCAGGCTTCAGGTCCCATTCATCATTTTCGTTAAGCAAATGAAAACCAGCAGCAATAAGTTGCCTCTTAGCTTCGGCTGGAAACAAAAACAAAAACCCTCATGAACACCAATCGCGGATACGCTAATTGAACGAAACAACTGTAGCGAAACACCAATAAAAACAGAAAGGAAGAAATTGAGAGTACCAGTAGAATGAAACTGAGTCCAAGACTCGTTGAGATAGTCCAGAAGATCTCCAACAATCGATCCGTTACCATTCTGTAAGAAACAAATTGAATTGACAGCTTCTGAAATGAATAAAAAGATTTCGAAATTGTGACGAAATACCTCGGGGATTTGGGCAGTATTGGAAGTAGAACAGAGAGGAGCAGTTATGGAAGTGGAGAATTTGCGAGGAAGGATTCTATAAGCGGGGAAGCGATGAAATTTGGAAAGAAAGGAGGAGGGTCTGATGATGGGTAGCGGAGATATGCTAATGGCTGCCATTTACTGCCGTTGGAGAAGTGGATTGATTCGGAGATCATATAGTTTGGACACCGAAATACATCCAAAAATCAAGATTTAGTAAGTAATTACGCCAAAAGTACTTCCTTAAAAAAATAAAAAAAAATAAAAAAAATCACATGTCACCCAACCTTTCAATTTGGACACATAAATCTCCAAGTTAACAAGATTGGATACATAATTCCCCAAAATTGATAAAAGTGGACACATAACTCTCTCAGATTGGTAAAAGTGGATACATAACTCCCCAAATTAGTAAAAGTAGACACATAACTTCCTCCAGTAAAATAGTGCTACATCAGCTCGGAGAAGTTAAGTTGTACCTTTTTGCAACTTGGAGAAGTTATGTGTCCAACCTCAAATTTTGGGATGTCAACTGACTATTTTTACCAACTTAGAAGAGCAATTGATGCGTTTGGCGAAGTAATTACTATAATGCATAACAAGAAATGCTTACTTTCAACTGCCTTTAACCGACCGATAAAGGATTATCCTCTTAGTAATTACGAGAGAAGAGAAAAACAGGTAAAAATTGTTTTCTTTTTTTAAAAAAAGTTAGTACTGTTTTTTAAATGTCTTCCTAAACTTGCAGGGGATAAAGTAAATCCCTTGAAATTGATAAAAACGTTTACTTCAGTCTTCTGAAGTTGGCAAATCATTCACTTTAGTCTCTTAATGACATGTGTCAATTTGAATGGAGAGACAAAAGATAAAAAAAAAGTTTGGTTTTTTTTTTTAAGAAAAACTGTAGATTAAGCAGAAAGCCAAAGATGGGCAACACAATCGGAAGGGTTAGTCATCCATTCCCCCGTTACCTCATTTAAAAAAACTGACCTGGCTAAACAGTGAGCCAAAGTATTCAAATCCTTGTTCACAAAATTGAACAAAATAGAAGAGAAAGTAAAGGCTAACTGTCTACACTCCATAACAATCTCTGTGAAATACGAACGACCATGCTCGGGTTGCACAAGAGCTTGAAAATAAATTGGAATTATCAGTTTCAACAATGACATGACCAAAACCGAGATTCTTCAACCATGAGAGAGCTTCACGGACTGAGAGGGCTTCAGCTTCAAGAATCAAAATACAAGAAGGAAGAATTCCAGATTTTGCACATACAAAATTTCCACCAGCATTCCGAACCATCGCAGCATAAGAAACAAAATTTCCACCCTCAAAGATTGTTGCGTCTGTATTGCATTTGATAAATGGCACCATTGGAGGCTCCCACGACGCTCCCACCTGACCAGGTCCCGAACTGATATCAGCATGATAGGTTGTCTCTGCACCAGTCCCAGTGGTTCCGCCCGCCACTGCACCAGCCTCTGTTTTGCGCTTCGCCTGCTCCAATGTGCTCCACACCGTCATTGCCATATGTAAAACTGATCTAGGGCTTGTGTACACCGACTTCCAGACCTGTTTGTTCTTGGCAAACCAAAGAGCCCACAACACAAAAATAGCTCGGATCAAGAATTGATTTGACCGAGATCTAAACCAAAGCTCAAAGACATCCGAGACCGAAACAAGAACGGGAAAATTCAGGCTGGAGTCAAAAATTGACCAAACCGACCGAGCAAAGTGACAATCAAAAAATGAATGGTAGGTCGATTCATCATGTAACAGGCAGTTCAGGCAAGACACATTATCAACAACACGTCTATGATGCAAGTTCACTCTCACAGGCAAAGTGTTAATAAGAAGGCGCCAAATAAAGGTACATAATCTCAAAGGAACAACAAGATTCCACATCTTGTTCCACAAGAAATTGACAATGGGTAACGTAGAAGTACGCGTCAGAGACAAAATGCGATACGCTAACTTGACCGAATAAATCCCATTACTCTCTCAGTGCCAAAACACACCATCCTCCCGAGCAACCCCTGGTATAGGAGTATTCAGGATGAGTTGCGCCTCAACCAGATCAAAGAGAGTGTTGAAAAGATGATTATTCCAGCTCCCCTCGTTAATCAAAATGCTCACTTTTGGCCCTCAAGAGGAATGATATCACTCCCCTGTAAAACCACTCTATCCCGACCAAAAACCCAGGCATCCCCAAGCAACTCGGCCTTATTCCCGTCCCCAATCCGCCATCGCACATGATTACGAAGAAAATCGATAGAAGAGTGGATGCTCCTCCACACGTAGCTCGGGTTATTAGATAGCTCAGCTTGAAAAACTGAACCATTCTTGAAATAACGTGCACTAAAGATCCGAGTAATCAGGGATTACGGATACAAAAGAAACCGTTAAGCCTGCTTGGCTAGAAGGGCTGTGTTGAAATCAACAAGATTCCTAGAACCCATCCCACCATGCTTTTTAGGTTTGTAAATTATGTAACACCCCCTCGATCGTAAGCCGAGGACGTGTCACACGATCACTCACTCTTATACCATACTCACGATATCAAATACTTAATTCACCCTTTTTTTTCTACATACACACTCTCATACATACCTTACAATAATTCCGACAATACAAGAACTCGAATCCTCAATTGATTACTCAGAAAACACAACTTGAAGCATTCCCCAATATATAAATTACACTCCCACCAAAACTTATCTTACATGCCAATTTACAAATACCAAAAGGGTATAATATATCCAAAATCAACCTTAATAGCTTTTTCCTTTTCACGTAGCTACTCCACTTTGGTCCGCTATCTACCGAACTCCCAACCTACGTGTAGACAAAAGACTACACGCTAAGCAATGATATTTCTTAGTGGTGTACTAAAGACGCCACTAATTCTTACATTGACTATTCCATTTATTCTTTGTAAAAAAATCACATTAAATTTTATTCACTTCATAAAATCACTTAAACACTTTTTCATATATCCATAATCATTTTTTTCCAAATCAAATATTTTGTTCCCAAAAACATATTTTCGTGAACACATGCTTTCACAATTATCACATAAATTTG
>CAOJBJ012203280.1:0-12214 GCA_948291685.1 Euphorbia celastroides | reverse complement strand
TATCATGACAAAAGAAGAAAAAGGGTTACGTGGGTGATTTAGTGGAGACGCCAATTAAAGAAACAACATAGAAGTTATGAGTATTTTATTTAGGATATTTACTAAATATCAATCATAATTAATGAATTTAAAAATTAATTTGGGATATAATATGAATATAAAACTTCAATTATTAAAACTAAATGCTATATGGGGACATTCCTTTAAGAATCCCAAAATTATCACGCTATTTTCTAAAGCCCAATTAGAATACATTAAAGCCCAATTGTAGTATATCGGCGGCCCAGTAAAGCCCATGCAGAGTACCGATATTGCGGCGGTGCCGGCGGGCTTTTTCAGTGGATCAAAACTAGCTGGAAAAAAGGCGAAGCAGCAAAGCAAAGGGAGGCGCCAATGGCATCGTCGACGGCGATTCGAGAACTACAGCGAGATCTCGAAAATAAAGCCAATGATCTTAGCAAAATTCAGAAAGGCAAGCTTCTTTGTTCGTTTCTACTCTATCTGTTGTTTCCAAAACCCTAAAATCGATTTGAGTTTATTTATTTGACTCCAGATATTACGAAGAATCACCAAGTCAGAAAGAAGTACACGGTCCAGCTCGGTGAGAACGAGCTAGTTCTTAAGGTCTCTATCATTTCCTATCGTTCTGTGCGCAATGTTATAGTTGTGCCTGGTGATTGATTGATTTCATTGTTGCAGGAGTTGGATTTGTTGAACGAAGGCGCAAATGTTTACAAGTTGATCGGTCCTGTACTGGTGAAGCAAGACATGGCTGAAGCGAATGCCAATGTGCGCAAAAGAATCGAGTACATCTCTGCTGAATTGTGAGTGTCTATGATTTGTAATTGCTTTCAGCTAGCGAAGTTGTTTGATCTGTTGAAGTTGCTTGATTCCTAATGGATGATCTTGAATTCATGATCATATTTCATAACTGAGCTCATTGTTTTGTATGTAAACAGTTGATGGTAGGGTAAAGTTTGATGATATAAATGGACTAGTTATTTTCCGTTACTATATCATCATTGTTCGTGATAGGAAATCTGCTTTCTTTTCTTCGATTTCGTAAGTTAACTCACGCTTGAAAATATTTCACGAGCTATTGAATGCCAATAAATTTTGTATGGATTGCAAGCTTACCATAACACTCTGTTATTGCAACTTGTAAAAATAGAGAATGAGTTTTAAAATTATTCTTACTCCCCAGTTGTATGATCTTGTGTCCATATGTTTTTTTTGTGTTGTAGGAAGCGACTTGATGCAACTCTTCAAGATTTGGAAGAAAAGCAAAACAGCAAGAAAGAAGCGGTTTGTGTTATTTACCATCACTCTTTCTTATTTTTCTTAATAGTTAAATTTTTTAGGACCAGTTGACTATGGATATTAATTTGTAGTGACCAAATATTAATAGAGTGCTGCAATGCTTGATATTTATGGTTGTGGCTCTTATTTATGCATGTACACCATTGCTCTCCTTATTGGTTAGTGAGATCGGTAGAACCGTAGAAGGGGAAATACTTCAAGAATTTATGTTTTCTACTTTTTCTTCATTCGGGAACCTGTAATACAAAAGCTACAACTGTAGTTCTGAATCCCACTGGGTATTATCTTCCCATTTTAGTCACACGGGTGCATTTTTTTGTTACTGGACATGATAATAGGCTTAAATGGGCTGATTAATGAACCTCGTTTTGTTTTTCCTCATAGAATAATCCTTTTTCTGTATCGAACCTTTAATAGTAACCTGCTATCAGTGTTTCTCATCTCTGCAACGTTAAATTGACTACTCTGTGGACCAGTGTTTGCATTTCATCGTTCCTTCCCCTAAGGCCAAAATTTGTTACAGGAACTGATATAACCCACCATTGGTGTTACTTTCTGTTAGGCATCTTTTTGCCTCAGTCCTTGAGGTGGTAAACATTTTCTTTTATTTATGTATTTGTAATATTACAATGGTGTAAATAACTAAATATCAAGTATTGGATTGAACTTCTCTCGTCATTTCGTTGACGTTTTTATGACTTTGCTATGTGGCAGATCATTAAGGTACAGCAGAGGATCCAATCTCTCCAGGCCGGAAAGGCAAAGACATAATTGTGATGGAAAGTCTGTGTTAGTTTCAGAATTTGGACCGTTTTTTGCCATTTGATGTAGATACTCTCTTATTTATCATTAATTGTGACAGTGGATTTGTGGTATCTTCTTTTTCTTGTTATGCTTAGTACGTACATGGGTTCTTGTTGGCTATTCTGTATAAAAGATGAGTTTATTGGATACTGAATTTTTGCTTTTGTTTTCTGATGGTGGCAAACAAGAACCAATAAGCCCAAGGATTCCGTTGGTCTCGGACTCGATTCCAGAAGCAAATATGAACTTTTTGGATGTCATAATCCGCATACCAAATTAGCATCTCAAAATGAACTTTTCGAGCTAAATTTGGACAAGTGATGCTGCAAAATTAATTACTGAAATTGCTAAGTTAGCGCTTCTACGTTTCAAATGGTTATGTTCTATTATGTTCTTCTTCTAAGGAATAACTAGTGTGGTACCCATACAATGCCCGGATAGGTGCAAAATTACAGTCGTCTTAACGGTCTACAACTTCACATCACTGATTCAATAACGATGATGAAGCAACCCACTATATCTGTTTTTGTTCTCAATTTTGATCAAATTCTTTCACATTTCATGTATTGGGTCGAACAACAAAAAATTTGGAGACAACAAAAAACAAACGAGCTTTGCTATGTTTAATTGCCTATTTCTCTTAATAAGTTGTTAATTCTTGCGGGAAGGGCATTGGCTTCAGCTCCAACGAGAATTCCACCTGAATTTCGAACAATTCTAAAAGTGACTGTGTTACTATTTTTAAAAGAAGCTGCATATCGCTAATGAGAGCTTACCTATTGAGTCGACACCACAAACCGAATATTTGAAAAATTGTAAGTTTGAATCTCACCAAACACACTTGTAACCAATAAGAAGGGATAAAAAGTTTTAACCGTATTGCATATCACTAATGAGAGCTTACCTATTGAGTCAACACCACAAACTGAATGTATGAAAAATTACTAGTTTGGATCTCCAAACACACTTGTAGCCAATAGGAAGGGATAAAAAGGTTTAACCGTATGTCACGAATAAAAGTATTCGCAAATTATACCAAAATATGACAACCAAGAGTCTCGATGACATTCTGTCAAGTAATGACAGCATATGCAAGAATAATTCTAAGTACATTTGTTTATACAAAAGAAATTTAGGATAAAATAAATGAAAAACAAAAAAACAAACAGCTTTGTAGGATATTTATGATTATAAAGCAAAAAGCTCCTTTTCATTTAGTAAGCATAACAAGTATGCAAACTATCACTCAACAAGAAATAGATTCCCTTTCAAAAAGTACATTATAAGTTGAAATCAATATAGAAGCTAAAATATCTTCAAGCCAGAGAGAAACCGAAATATCTTATACTAATCATTATAAAGCGTAGTTTGGTCAGTTCTCATGCGAAATTGAAGAGGGGCAAGACACGACATGTGCTAATAAAAGTCACTAATGATACAGAATTCTACTCCTTTTGATTGTTGATGCCAGATAATATGCCTAAATGACAACATAACGAGGCATAAAACGAAACAACTAAGATTAATCCTATGCAATGTGGGTATGTTCTATCGAATTTATAAGTAGAGAGGCACCGTTCTGAACTAATTGAACAAGTATGCTAAAAATAATACAAGTGTTGATACTTATTACGAGACGAGACCTTAATCTAAATTAAACTCCCCTCAAATATTATGAAAACAGAGATTCAGGATGCAATAACTTCACAGAGAATGTTTAATTCATCTGGACCACATTTATTTATCTTTAACGAAAAGTTCTTTTGGCTAAAATCTGTTGAAATTTGGCTGTAGGCTACTGCCCTTACTACTAAGGAAGAATATTTGACAGATAGAAATCCCATTATTGGTTTCACTGGGACCCTATTTCCTTTCACATGTAAATCATTTTTATGACTCGTTCTTTTATTTTGACTTCCCTTTCACGTGCAAATGCAACAACCTTCTAATCTATTAAATTTCACAAAAATCATAATTCGCCAAAAAAACTGTGCTTAGGCACTTCTCAGAGCTCAACACCTAATCTATAATCAAGGAATGCAATCAAAACTTCAAAATACTAATCAATTATCAGTCAATAATAAAAGCTTCAGAATTTGGAAAAGCAAGTAAAAACATGCATAATTAATTTAAAAGAAAGAGGTGGGGCAATAATTAGGAGGGTCGGCGAAATATACATACCTGTTAAAGCCACAGAGAGAGGGGATAAAGAGAAGGCAACTGATATATATCATTATATTGTGGCGAGGATCCCATTTCACACTTATGGTTGTGATTAAGCTGCATAAAAGAACAAAAACGTTATACTTAGCAGCAGAAAGAGGCAATGGATCAATAAAAGTTGGCACATATTGTCTTACTCATTGAAGTTATTATTGGTCCATGTGGCATCTATGATTGTGATTAGCTTGGATCAGTCTGGTCTAGCCCATCTCGCTCTGGGTTATGAAATGAAAACACCAACATTTTCTCTTTCAAATGACTCAACTCAATTAGCACCAATTACCCAACAAGAGGAACCGCCATTACTACCATTTTCAATATTTAGCCCCTTGCTTTGTCTCTCTGACTTTGCATTAGCAGCCTCTATTTCTATGTCCGTCACATGTAAAGCAATTTGATTTACCCTTCTTTCTTTTGCACCCTCTCCTCTTTTACCTTTCTTTTTCAAACACAACGGGTTGTTCAGCTTTCATGATATTCCTGCTTTTTTCTTCTCTTTAAATACCCGTTAGTTGCTTAACCTACCCGCTGACAGCAAAATCGTTTCAAACATGAGGAATAATAAAGTTGATAAAGAAAAGTAAAAGACATCACCCTTGTCACCAGTCAGCAATCACAGGTCTCCCATATGTATATATAAAGGCATCCTTAAAGAGTTCTCCTCCATTATAAGTGAATTCTTTCTAACTTCCAAGATGTCAGTTTTATCTGCCAAGAACTTCTTCCAACGGTTCTGTGACAATGAGGTTCATATGAACAGCATCACCCATGGCAGCTTTTTATCTAGTGACCCACTCCTACCATCACTTGGAGCCAGAATAAACTACACAACAAAACTTCGAAGATACATAATTTCCCCTTATAGTTCTCGTTACAGGTGATTATATAAGTTTTCATAGCCCAATAAAGATTCTCTCTATACATTGATAGCATCATAGTCTCATGTTTTACTCCTCATTATAGGACATGGGAGATGTGGTTGGTTGTTCTGGTTATTTATTCTTCCTGGATATCTCCTTTTGAGTTGGCATTTCTTACTTGTGAGAAAGATGATGTGCTTTTCATCTTCGACAGCATTGTCAGTGGCTTCTTTGCCATTGATATAGTTCTCACATTTTTTGTAGCATATCTTGACACTCAAACTTATCTTCTAGTTGACAATCCAAAGAAAATAGCCGTCAGGTGAATGATTTTATTAACCTTTTTCATTGTCCTTTCTCTACTTTTTCCTCTATTCTATTAAAGCAATGACTTAGTTCCAATACATAGGTACATATCTACCTGGTTCATCTTTGACGTATGCTCAACGCCTCCATTTGAGGCTATCAGTCTTCTGTTAACAAAACAAAGCTGCCGTGGAGTTGGCTTTAGATTACTCAACATGCTTCGGCTTTGGCGTCTAAGACGGGTCAGCTCTCTCTTTGCCAGGTTGATTTTGGAATTCCATTTCCTACATGAATCAAATTGTTATATTAGAAAAAACAACAAAACTCATCGAGTGCTTTGTATCTTTCAGACTTGAAAAAGACATTAGGTTCAACTACTTTTGGACTCGCTGCACAAAACTTATTTTGGTACGTCAGTATGATCTTAGGCAAGTTTTCTTAAATTTATAAGTTATATTGAGATTCCAATAATTGGCAAGAACCTTTCTCATTTTGCTGGGTTCCAGGTAACCCTCTTCGCAGTACACTGTGCTGGATGCTTTAGCTACTTGATTGCAGATATGTATCCTGATCCAAAGAGAACGTGGATTGGGGTTTTAAACCCGAATTTCAAAGAAGATAGCCTCTGGAACAGATATGTAACTGCACTTTACTGGTCTATAACCACACTAACTACAACTGGATATGGGGATTTGCATGCTGAGAACTCCAGGGAGATGCTTTTCTATATCTTCTACATGCTATTCAATTTAGGATTGACATCTTACCTCATAGGAAATATGACAAACCTGGTAGTTCACTGGTCTAGCCGCACTCAGAATTTTGTAAGTTCTATTTTCTGGTAGCTTTCACCCATTCCAACTTCGTTTTCACCTTTCATGGACAAAGCAGATATTCTGCTAGGCTGAAAGGGATCCTAATTATGCTAGGTGACATTCTACAGTAGTCCTCAAGAATATACTAATCATTGAGAACTAATGTTTTTAAGGGAGTAAAACCTGATTTTTAGCATTTGTGATTTCACAGAGGGACAGAGTCAGAGCAGCTTCAGAGTTTGCAGCACGAAATCAGTTGCCTCATCACATACAGGATCAAATCTTGTCACAATTGTGCCTGCAGTTCAAAACAGAAGGGCTGAAGCAACAAGAGGCCTTCAAAGGTCTTCCGAAGGCACTTAGTTCAAGTATTGCACAATATCTCTTCTATCCCGTGGTGCAAAAAGTCTATCTCTTTGAAGGGGTTTCTCATGACTTTCTTTTCCAATTGGTACTTCTTCACATGAACATTGCTTACATTGATTTGCTCATAACATCTCTTTCTCATTTCTCCTCAACGGCTCAAACTGACATTATTTCTCATCAAGCCATTATATAAAATCAATGTTAAAGCTGCTAAATAGCTCTGCCAAACTGTCACATGCAAACTGTTACTGTTCATTATTGGACACTAAAGAAGTTTATCTTTTGAAAAAGGCTTCAGAAATGGAGGCAGAATACTTTCCGCCTAGGGAAGATGTCATTTTGCAGTGTGAAGCTTCGACAGATCTATACATAGTTGTATCAGGAACAGTGGTAAACAACTTTAACCTCATTACTTGTACCTTATTCAATGCAAAACCTTCGACCATCATGAATTTGTTTTTCTTGCAGAGATTGATAACCTCTGGAAGTGGAAATGATCAGGTAACTTTTTCTCACTCATATACTCTTTGGAGTTACATTAATAACAAAGTAATTCGCGGTTCATGTTTGCCACTGCAAATGAACAGGTTATAGGGAAAGCAACAGCAGGGAATATTTTCGGAGAGATAGGAGTACTGTGTGACTCAGCAAAACCTTTCACAGCTCAGACAACTGAGCTTTGTCAGATACTAAGACTGACCAGAACTTCGCTTGTGAGCACCATACAGGCAAATCCAGATGATGGTCAAATCATAATGAGTAACCTTTTCAAGGTGTGTATATGCCATACTTCCAAGAATTTTATACTATAAAGGATTTCGGCGTTTTTGTTTTTATTGTAACGAATCTTTCCTGCACAAACTCTAGAAAATGCACGAGTCAGAATGTACAGGACCCAATTACCAGAACAGCTATCCACCATTGGCTCCCAGCCAATGGCCTGAGGGAAGACAAGAAGAACCATGGTCATCAAACGCTAGATGGATGAATGATTCACATAGAGCTCAATCAGCACGAGAGGAAGTGATATCTTTTGACGATCCCAGGGCCAAAGGAAAGGGCAAAACATGCATAAGTGATAATCTAAAAAAGCACACACTAGAAGAAAAATCCAAAACGGAAGACAGCCAAACAGCTGTTTGCAAGGGGCATATTGAAATGGTTGAAATGCTGCTGGACGGCGGAGGAAATGCAATCAAAATGGATGCCAGAGGATGGATTCCAAAAGCTCTGGCAGAACAACAAGGAAATAAAAGCATACATGACCTCCTTAGTCATGAAGATAGACAGAATTTGATTGGACATGAAATAGATGTTATAGAGCAGGAGGATGTAAAGACAGATCATTCAAAGAATAGTCCGGCCAAAAATAAAGGGATCGGAGCGCCCGATTTTATCCACTTCTGCACCAAAATGGGACCCAAAAACTTCAGTCCACATGTCTGTAGTTGTCCCAACTGTAAGGAAGCAAAGAAACTAAATAAAAGAGTCACAATCCATATGCACAGAAGAAGTATGTTGCAGAGACCAGCAGGAAAGTTGATTATCCTACCTGACTCCATTCAAGATCTTCTCAGAATCGGTGGTAAGCTATGTTTGATCTTAGTAGAGCAATTTCAAACCTGGTTGTATCGAACACAACTTGATGAAACTTAAATCTCAAGTTATAATAGGTATAAGCAAAAACACAAGCAAAACATGTTGCACCTTGAACAAGAATAACTGTTGTCCAATGATCTTTCCTTTCTTGTGCTTTATCCAATGCCAACACAGCACTTTCTGCTGCAGGTGAAAAGTTAGGAGGCTACAAATTTACAAGAGTCGTCAACGCTGAGAATGCAGATATAGAGGACATAAGTGTCATTCGTGATGGTGATCATCTTTTTCTCCTTCAAAACAACATTGGATATGCAGATTGACCCGAAAAAGTAACTAGAGAGTTTTGATGTAGACAGGAATGACTTAGTATTTGAGCAGAGTAGAAAACAACTATAATAAAAAAAGATGCAATCTGTCAATGTTATTATCATGATTTGCCGCAAGACGAAAGTCCTGCAACATTTAAAATGTTAATCACCAGATTTTTCTGTAGTTCACTCTTATGCACTTAAACGAGAGCAAACCTCTCTTTTTTTTTAAAAAAGCAGAGCACACCTCTCTTTGCGTATCCAACAAAAACTACTCCACAGCTAAGCTCGTACAGCATCAAACAACAGAATGCCAAAATTCAAAATAAGCGCGGCGATTAAAGATCAAATACAATAGCATTTGAGAGTCCAATTAAATATAAACAAACGAGACATCTGGATCGATGAAAAGAGCCTTAACGAAAGACCGCTGGGGGAATTCAGCATTATCGTCGTGCGCATCTTGTATGGAGTAAGGCAGAGATTTGAGTAACTGCCGTAACTGTCGAAATCCGGACGAAGCAAATTCGATTTCAATCTACACGGAAGTAATTCCCCGGAAAGTACTTGACATATTATGCAAACCTGCATTACTGAATTGATGAAGAAATCCCCCACAAATGCACTCTCTTCAAGCGATAGATGTCGTCCGCTTTTATAACCAGCCAACATTATGTCCGGCACCCTCTTCAAGCAAAATGACAAAATGATAAACAGTTATAATAAAATTTAACGCACGTATAAAACATCTTATAGAATTTTTAATTCATTTCTTTTTAATTTTATTGATTATTAATTTTGTAAATCGTATATCGCCATGATATTATTGATATAGTTATGAAGCAATATGAAATCTTGTGTGTTAACAATATTATTAAAACCATATTATACCCCGCTTTGGTCATACTATATTGCTATGGGTGTTCAAAGCGAAAACATGATCAATAAAATGAATGGACGAATTAAGTTTAATCACATTTTCAAAGCTAATTAGTATTACGTATCCTATCACAAATTCCAATTTGCAAAAAAGTGAAAAAAAATTTACAAAATTGATTTTAAATGTAGGTATCAATGACAAACACCTAGTAAGCCATCACCGATACTCCAGGTAATCATATGAATTTCGGACCAATCGAGCAAACAAATAGCTCAAATAAAAAATAATTCAATGTAATGCTATAGTTCTATTGCACGGTAACTATCTTTGGGGAAAGATCACCTTTATATACAAAAAAAAAGCCCCGTCAAGGAAGGTTCAGATGGAGTAAATGACTATTATGGATTGGTGTTAAGGATCAGGGAACTCCTACAGCGGGAGTGGCTGGTGAAGATCGAACACGTCTACCGCGAGGGAAATAGGGTGGCGGATAGGCTTGCTGAGTTTGCGGCCTCTTTACCGATTGGAGGCCATGTTTTCCTCGACCCCCCCGGGGACAGACCGATTCATTTTAGCCGTTAACTGCGGGGTTTCGTTCCCGGGGGTTTTGGTCTGTGGTTGATTAGCCCTTCGGGCAACCCTTTATTCAAAAAAAAAAAAAAAAAAAAAAAAAATAAATAAATA
The DNA here is from genome assembly GCA_948291685.1 of Euphorbia celastroides. Lineage (NCBI taxonomy): Eukaryota > Viridiplantae > Streptophyta > Magnoliopsida > Malpighiales > Euphorbiaceae > Euphorbia > Euphorbia celastroides. The sequence goes on along the minus strand of CAOJBJ012203280.1, from coordinate 2,049 downwards.
ACAGAAAATCCGCCACCCCTTTCTTCGCCATTAAGATTTTCCCACCGCGTATATAGGAGAAACAGAAAAACAAGAAGCAATCATATATAACAGAAAAGAGACGAACACGAAAAATCCATGGCAGACGACGGCAAGAACAGGGGGCTCGCAAGCAATTTGCAAAACCAGCAGCAACACTATTATGGTACTTTTCAGGGCGTCGCCAATTACTACAATCCGCCGCCGCAACCGGCGGTCGGTTTTCCCCATCCGGCTCCCCCTCAAGGCTTAGATCCGCCCAATCATCAGTATTATCCCCCTCAATATCACACCACAGTAACAGGTACCGGTTTAATTTGATGATTTTGCGATCTAGCAATTTTCCTGTTTCGATTTTTGAAATTCTTTAGAGATGACCTAAATCTCGATTCCGATTCAGCTGGTTTTGATTGAATCTGATTGTATTGTTGGAGGGGCGATATTGATTGTGTGTTTGATGGTTTGTAGTTGTTCCAGGTTACGCTCTTATAGATGGAAGACCTGTTAGAGAACATAGACTTCCTTGCTGCGGTATAGGGATGGGTTGGTTCTTGTAAGTTCCTCTTAATAGCTGCTTTTCATCTTTTTTATTCTGGATTCTGAATTGAATTTGTTGGGTGATTAAGACTAGGGATTTTGCTATGTAATGCATAAACACAATAAGGAACTCGTGATTTTCGGCTGATATTTTAGTTTATGCTAACATTTTGGTGATGTGAACATGTTCTTTGTCATTGTGCTGCACAAATTTGGACTGGTATGCTTGTTTTTATCATTGTAGATCTCCTTGTTCAGTAATTGGAATTTGAATCTGAGCTGTTGGGAGTGTTTGATAATCGCATTAAAGCCTTATTTGTTTGATTTGTTTCAATCTTTGCTATCTATCAACTAGCCCTGGCATCCATTTTCTCTGGTCTTGATCAATTGCAAGAAGTTTTACCTCCCTGTACATTCCAAGTTCGCCTTTTCTTTTTGACCTCTGCTCAGAAGCTGCAGAGATGTTTGCATTTACTTCAAAATGTTGAGCATGAAAGAAATTGAGTGGGGATCATTGATTTCTAATGGAATTGTGCAAAAAAAAAAAAACTCGGAAGACATGTCAAACTCCAATTGCTTTTCACGTTCTCATGCTACGCAAATTCTATATGGATAGCTGCATTCTTTTTGGGATTGTAGTTTCATTGAAGCATCTTGAAGTTGATGAAACAGACTTGAAAAAGAGTTCAAACTGATTGATGTTGTTTTGGTGTAAAGTGGTCCTGACTTTGTGCCTTCTTTGGCAGGTTTATTATCGGTTTCTTTTTAGGAGGCATTCCTTGGTACATTGGGACTTTTATTGTACTCTTTGTGCAAGTGGATTACAGAGAAAAGCCTGGATATGTTGCTTGTGCAATTGCTGTGAGTAATCTCTATTATTTACAACTTAATTATCTATCTTTAACGGTGATGTGAACTAGCTTCATTTATATCATATGTTTCGTTTCTCTGTATATTGTTTTGCTATGGACTTCATCAAGTTTCTCCACCGTTTGTACCCTCTAACTCACTTAAGGGAAAATCACTACTTTTTGAACTCTGCAGTCCTCTCCTTTCATTCATAAGGCGCTAAAGAGTTGTTTATCATGGCTAGCTAGTTCTTGTCCCCACTGGGCATAATATAGTCATATCGAGTCATATTATGTAGCTACAAGAACCAATCATAGAAACTTACCTGTTCTTTTAACTCTTGCTAACTGTGGCGCTTACCTTTGTTTGCAAATTTTGTGAAAACTCGGGTTGAACTCTAATATAGTTACAATCAGAATACATTTATGGTGAGGGCTTTTTGTACTTTTATTCTCATGCAAAATCATCTCATGTTGTTGTGCAGTCAATTCTTGCCGTCATTGCCATTACTCTTGGAGCAACGAAAGGAACTCATGCGTGGTGAGGTTCATGTGGACAACAGACTGTATATTGTGATGTGAATACTGCAAGTTGAATTGGCCATACTGTACTTTATTTGGAGTTTCTTTTGGTGATCGTGTTCAA
>CAOJBJ012203150.1:0-16921 GCA_948291685.1 Euphorbia celastroides | reverse complement strand
ATGGTTGCAGGTTTTTGTCAATTTGGGGGAATCAAGTGTCTAATGTTAAAGTTCGGGGTGATAACTATCTTTTTGGCTAACTTGAGGAATCTTCCAATGTGTTTGGCCTATTATTATAAATAAATAATAATAAGTTCGGTTCAATTCATTAAGTTCAATTTAGTTAAGTTCAAATGAGTTCAAACTCATTAAATTTGTTCAATTCAGTTTAATTTAAAAATAGTTAAAGTTCACTTAGTTATAATCTAATGAACTTAAATTATTAATTTCATTGAGTTTAATTCAGTTAAATTTGGTTCAACTCAACTCTACAAGGATATCGAAGAGAACATGCCAAACTAAACATTGTAAAGAAAAGTAGTTCTATTATAGATATTGCAGTTGAGGTCTACAAAGGACCCAAAGTCTGCACATTTTCTTTTACATACCCTCACAACACCTAATATATATTTGATGGAAAATCAACTCTTTTCCCTTTGATTTCCATCACTTTATTTCTTTTCTCCAAACTTCGTATTCTAATAAGACAGAGACTTAATTTTCCAGTTTTGGTTAGGGTTTCCAGTAGCTTTCCATACAAGGATTTCCTTGTAACTTGGATCCGACCGGCGTACATCCAGAACCAAATCGACTCGTTCATTCAAAATCGTGCCATTCCCAGTGAACAGCCACCGTTGGCTTGACGGTCCAAGCCCACAAGACAACAGAACAACTCTTCGATTCACAAGATTTTCATAACCGAGACACCATTTTGAGTTCTCCTTAGGTCTAATAGTTCGGTCCGGGTAAAGAAGCCACTGCTGTCTAACATTGCTACTCTCACATCCTTCTACCCACACCGCCCTGTTTGTCGCTTGAAGGCATAAGTCGTTGAACCCAACTATTGATACTAAACTCGGCTCTGTATTGTTATCGACACGCCAAGTTTGGAAAGACGAAGATATGCTAGTCTCCACTGTGAGTGTAGTTCCAACCGTGGCTGGCATTGCAGTTAAGACTAACCCACTTTTCGGGTTCACTATCTCTCCAGCACTTTTGAGTTCCCAAATGGTAGCCTCTTTTATGGCAGTGTAGCAGTCGTAGATCATTATGTAGGAACCAATTTGATATCCGTAAGTAGTTAAACACTTACCGTTGGATCGAAGTGTTCCATCGTCTTTAAATGTCCACATTTGATTGACTTGACCGGGTTTGCAGGGCCATAAGATTATAGAATTTCCGTCATGGTAGTCGATATCTTTTACATCCATACAATACCCGTTTGGACCGCTTATAAGGGAGTTCGGGTAAGCATGAAACTTAGGGTCATCAACAAAGTTACTTAGAAGTGATTGAAATTCATCGTGAGAGCTTGGCCTTGACATAGAGTTCCAACAAAGGCATGTTAGAATCAGAATTTGTAGCATCAGCTTTCCTTCCATCGCCTATTCGCCTGCAAAATACACGAAAAAGTTCTAAGATCAAACAATTAAACAAAAACAAGAAATATATTGCTCATTTTGTGCTTATAGACAAAATTGAACTATTGAAAAAATGGAAGTATAAGAAAGGTACCTTATGAGTAAACACTTGAATAGACGAGTACGGAGATATGAAGTCCTCTTAGTTAGTTATATACTAGTTAAATGTTTGTGAATTTCTTTCTTTTTTCGTTATTTCTTTTAGATGTAAGTTTTTCATTTGTATGAAGGACGGTTCTGTGACATTTTTACATTAAAAGAATAAAACTTTTTTGTTTTTGATTGCTGTACATAATTATTTATTGACATAGCAATCATTAGCAGAGACTGGAGATATATACTCGCCTCATTCATCTCCATGATGAAAACTTTAGGATGTTCTTTTTAGTAAGAAAGCTGCTTTTGATTTTCACTCTCAGAGAAATAAAAATAATTCCAAGCGCAAATGCAGCAAATTTTCCACACGTGGACAGTGGGTATTTGAATTGAAGACACGTGAAAATGAGAGGGAATTCAAATGCAAGTCATTTTTGTTAAGTTAACATTATTGTTCCTTAAAAGTCTCACTACCCCTTCAAATTCAATATGGTAATATCTGTTTTGGTAGGAAAGTTGATTTCGAATATCGATTGGAAGAGTAAAAATAACATAAGAAACAACATGAGAAGAGTAAAAATAAAATAAGACTATTCTTAAAAAAAAGACTCGAGAAAAGAAAAATAAAATAACTTTTTTTATAAAAAGTTGAGCTCGGCATAAAACAGGCTTCATTTATTAAAAAGAAAAAACAAAAAGATTACATGTAGGAAGAAACAAAACCAAAAAGGTCAACTGCTCAAAAAGGCATCAACAAAAGCAAAACAAAACTCTATGCTTAAACACAACCCCAAGCAATTCAAGGAGAATATCTAAAAGGAACTTGATGTGAACGCCGTGAGACCCTTCTTGTGAGAGTTACATTCTTCTTTTTTACCGTCTCCCAAAGAGAACCGTCATCGTCAATTGAAAACACACGATTATTGGGGGCTTTTTTCTTTCTTATGTCCCGTAACTTTACTGGAGTCCATCCCTCTTTCAAAAGAACCTGTTTCGACATGGCATCAAGATTATCAGCAATAGAGGGATAGTCAGTTGAAACTTCCACAATTTTCCCAGTAGCAAGGAAATTGTCGACTGAATCTTCCACTATCTGATCATTAACGTCAGAAAACTGATGGATCTCCAACGGTTTTTCCCGAATTGTGATGCTACCCCTATTCGCCAGAACTTGGTCTAAAGAAGATTGTTTAATATTTGGCCTCTCCTCAAATTCACTACTGTCACCGAGGTGTGCCCAAGAGATTGGGTTTTCGGAGACAGATTGTTCTCTCTCAACAGTGGGAGATGCATTATTCTGAAATTCCTGAACATCATCAAAACTCTCGATGAGCTGACCCTTGTTTAGATCCTCCGGCCTTAATATTGCCTCCACCTCCTTAACAGGTACAACTGTCGAGCATAAAAGAAAGAAAAAGGAAATTATACTATTTGAAATTTCAAAATTATAAACAAGAATTTAGAGTTTTGGCCTGACTTTTTAACCGAGTAAAGTTATATTGAATTTACTTTAATTGTCGAAATTTATAACTGTGAGGTCCTAAAATTCATAGCTAATATATTTCTCTCAAACGGGTAGAATCAATTGTTTGATAATCCTAAAAAACATTTATACGTAATCAAATCATGCACTATTGTTGTTGAAGAAACATTCTGCCCAAGAAAATAAGTTTTGTTTGTGAATATTAAAATATCTTGATAAAATTAAATAATCAGTTTAAAGTGGTGAATGGTGACCACAACTTTTTAATAGGGTGACAGGGTCAACGTGGACTTTGACCTTTACTTTGCCAACAGCAAACCCCAAAACGTAAAGGACTTCATCTGTTTATAGAAAGTCAACGTCGTCTGTAAGTTAGTGTTTGTTCATTTGTTTGGTTTAATCATATTGAACAAAGAACATACCCAACACAAACAATTAAACACTAAAAGGTTGAACGCATAAGACCCAAAAAAAACAAGTAATTTCACATTTCGGAACTCTTTCAGAAACTTTGTCCTAAAATTTCTTGCACCAAATATTTTTCTTTGTTTTCTCAAAATTTTCATAATTTTTTGAGAGTTTTTTTATGTATTATGAAATTGAACCATGAAACATATTTTCACATTTTCGGGCCATTTTACAAATATTTTCATAAATATTTTGCACCAAACTTATATTTTTTTTGTATTTTCCTTAATTTTTTAGAGATTTTTATTTTTTTATCAAACCAAGCCTTGAAACGTATTTTTAAAGTTTCGGACCATTTTACACGCATTTTCATAAATTTTTTTGCACCAAAGTTATTTTATTTATTTTATGGATTTTTCACAATTTTTTGAGAATCTTTTTTATTTTTCACAAAACTGGACCCGGATGTATTTTAACATTTTTGTGCCCATCAAGAATATTTTCTTAAAAATTCTTGTATCAAATTTGTTTTCTTTATTTTTCAAATCTTACATATTTTTTTACAATTTGTCATTTTTTTCTTAAAACATTTTCACGTGAATGACTACATTTGTTTAATTAAACATCTAAGAATATATGTTATCAAAGGACAATTTTGGAACTAATTTATAACAATTTTTTAAAATCAATTGAATGGATGGGAAAACAAGTATGGTGTTTCCAAAAGAAGACAAGGGTTTCAATCGCGGTTAAAGAACAAGCTAAATTAGAGCTTGAGCAAGCAAAACGGAAGTGCAAAGAACAATGTAATTAGGAGTGTAAACCTCCTTTAAAATATTCTCATTTATATATGGATTTATGTTTGTCATTATGGTTGTATTCTTACTTTTTATTATTTTTTGGCCTGATGGATAAAGATCTTCGTAGAATTATCCCGATTTATCTATCACTCTCTTGAATTTTTGAATCTGTCTTTTTGAATCTGTCTTTTTATCTAACTTGTTTAAATGGACTTATCACAGCTCGAAATATTTTAAACTGCACCTTCCAACTCCTTACATGAAACAAAACCAGTCACACATATGGAAGTGAGACACACGCGCCACATCTTGTAAATTATTGAAAATCCAAGCAAATAATAAGGTGACAACTGGCATTTCAAAAGGAAAATCCCATTAATCAACCCATTTCACTTTTGCAAAATTCCTCTCTCATCTTCGTCCTCCCGTCAAGCTTAGAGCCAAACTCAGACCCATCTCAAATCACAAATTCATTAGCAATCATCGGTTTCCATCTCTTTCAACTGTCTTTCAACATCTATTTTCCCTTTCTTTCTTTTGGGTTGAAGAAGAGTCAAGAAACACGAAGACTTTAGCTTAAGATGAGTAGTTTTCATTCTTTCTTTTTTGAATTTCGAATCACTCTTTTGATTATTGGGCATTATCAAGATTAGGGTTCCCAGAATTGGGATTTGAATTCAGTATGCTTGATTTGGAGCATTGGGTGAACTGTGAGCTCTTGTTGGTTTTGTGATTTTGTTTTTTTGGTCAATTTGTATGGGTTTCGCTCAAATGGAGAAATTAGTAAACCTTGTAAAGCTAGCTCGGGAGCTTGATTTGCAAGCTTGGTCGGACTGGCTTCTTTACGGCGGCGGCGAGGGTTTCCGATCAGCGCCACGGTTTTCTTATCAGTGTGGGTTTCTTGAATTTTTTTAAAGAAATGGGTATATGGTTTTTGAATTTTAAGAAACGGGTAAATGGGTTTTTCTTTTAATTTCCACTATTTTGAAAAGTCAAAGTCTTGTCACATGGGCGCCAAGTTAGTTTTAGGGATAGAGGTGCAGTTTAGACAAGTTAGAGTCACACTTGTAAGTTAGGAGGTAAGAGTAAATTGGGACAACCTTAATACATTAAGCCTTTTTTTTTTTGTACTTTTTCTTTTTCTCTTTAATAAAATTGTTTAAGAGAGGGTTTTTAATGGTGGGGTTCCTCTTGACCTTTTCCCTCTAGTCAAGTAATCTTTTAAAAAATTGCTTTTCCCGTGCGCATTGATGCTGCTTCTAGTTGGGAGCTTTATTAAGTATTGAATCCTTTTCCTTATCTTAAATGCAACTATACAAGACGTACAAGAAGCAATTAACAGTGAAACAATTGAAGTCAAAATAAGGGCATAACATTGATAGTCACTTGTCATTTAGATATGATCTATAGGCGATAAATTCGGCTGGGTGATGGCAGTCCTTGGCATGTTAATAAAGTCTCATGAAAAGAGCTCTGTTGTTCTGATAGTACAATCAAGTTCTTCATTGGCAGCTTCATTGCTTCAAGGACTTTCTGTAGAAAATTTAAAAGAGAATATTAAGTTGATGATCAAGAGTTACTGAATCTTTTGTTAGTATTTTAGTGCAATTGGATCGATTAGACGATCAATGTGACTGTGGTATTTTATCAAACAAGTCAAGGGAGAGCGCAGAGTGCACACTTACTTGAAAAATAACATGTGGTCCAAGGACAGCAACCCCAGCCGGGGTCAAGCTGCTGAGACAGCTCGAAGAAATTTTTTCCCAAGTGGTTGTGTCTTTTGGAAATTTCATCAGAATGTTTCTTGCTTAATCTCGAACATTCATGTCACCTGGATGTGACTTTCTACCGAAAAATCATGTCTTTTGAACATGCCTGCAACTCGAAAAGTCACAGTTTTTCAGATTTTGGGTACAAATTAATGGCCACTTGTTTCTGCATTGATCACATAGAAAAATTTGGTTCTTGTTACAACTATCAAAATATGAAATTTCAAATGACATAAAAATCTTTTTGAGTCCTGTTATATCATTTGAATGCCTTTTTGATATCTGACCTATTAAAATAGTTTTTTTTTGTACCTTACTTATCTAATTTTGGTACATTTAGTGTTAATCTATATATATCTAAAAGCAAAAGAATCCTAGATTACTATTTTAACCTTATACTTATTAAATTGTTAATTGTAAATTACTTATCTCACTTTTATATATTTAAAATATAATTAGCCATCTTATACAATTTTGAATTTTGTTGACACCCAAATCAATCAATATATGTATTCATTATCTAACAAACCAAATAAATAAAATGTTGATTTTATATTAAACAATAACAAAACTCTTCTTACGGTAATTGCATTTTTCCTTATTATTTTTTTAATTTAAGAACAATTTCATTAGAAATTGGGAGCTAATTATTTTATGTTTTAAGCTTAAAAAATTAAAAAGCTAAATTGTTATCTTGTTCTTATTACATAAAATATATGACATATCTATATTTTATATTAAAGCACTTTATATTAAATTAAAAAGTGATTTTAGTAGGGGTCATGTCAATATCTATATTTTTCTTAATCAACAGCTAACATGTTAAATGAAATTAAAAAGTGATTTAACATGTTAGCTGTTGATTAACTTTTCTGTTAAAAGAGTTTCAAATTTTTTATAGTTACAAATTAAAATATAGATATCTAGTATATTTTAATCTAACAGTTGCTAAGTTTGGCTCCAAATTAAAATATATGAGATATCTATATTTTATATTAAATCACTTTTTAATTCCATTTAACATGTTAGTTGTTGATTAAGAAAAATATAAATATTGACATGACTTCTACTAAAATCACTTTTTAATTTCATTTAATATGTTAGCTGTTGATTAAGTTTTCTGTTAAATGAGTTTCAATTTTTTTTTATAGTTACAAATTAAAATATAGATATCTCGTATATTTTATGTAATAAGAATACGTAACAATTTAGTTTTTTCATTTTTTAAGTTTAAAATATAAAATAATTAGCTCCCAAATTTTAATGAAATAGTTCCTAAAATAAAAAAAAATAATGAAGAAAAATGCAATTACCATAATAAGAGCTTTGTTGTTGTTTAATATAAAATCAATATTTTATTTACTTGGTTTGTTAGACACTTCCTCTGGTTTTATTTAATAGACACTTTGGCTAAAATCATCAAAACCAATAATACATTTATTACTTCACCAAAATGACTAATCTATCCTTCACATTATTATTTTTCTTCTTAATGATTTACTTAAATTTCAATAATATTTAACTTCTCTCCTAATTAATATAAGGGTAAACTAGAAAAAAACAAGAAAAATTATATTGAAAAATGTAACATGTTTATTAAAAAGAACCAAAATCAAAAAGCTAAAGCGTCTATTAAATAAGACCGGATGGAGTAATAAGTACGCATATTGATTGATTTGGTGTCAACAAAATTCAAAATTCTATAGGATGGTTAATTAAATTTGTAAATGTATAAAATTAAGATAAGTAATTGATAATTAATGATTTAATAAGTATAGGGTTAAAATAGTAATCTAGAACTCTTTTGCTTTTAGATATAAGCTGAATGCATCGGGACTCTCCTGAGATTGTTCCTATTTGCCGCTCGCTCCCTGAACTTTGAAGTGTGCTTCTCGCCTCCTGAACTTGCCTAATTGTTCTTATCACCCCCTTGAGCTTACAAAACAGGACCTATGAACCCCTTGGACACAACTTACCCATTCTCACTGCTGGAAGCTGTGGTTTAAAACTCGGGCTAGGTGGTCGGGGTTTTTTAAAACATCTTGGTGATTTTCACTAGTCGGGCGGGCCTAGGCTTTTTTTCATTTAGGCGTGCTTGTGTTTCAAAAATTGGTTTCAAGCGGCGGCCTAGACGGGGTTTAGGCGAGATTTTTCAAAACACTGAATTTTTTATGTAAAATTTAATTAAATAAATTATATTTTTTAATATTTATTTTTTAAAATTGTTTATATATCATTAAATATTTTAAAAATATAAATATTATTCCGTCTAGGTATCCGCCAGAATTTTGCCTAGGCCCCGTCTGACTAGCGTCTAGCCGCCTAGACCATCTGACTGCCCGAGTGGCGCGTAGCGACTTTTAAAACACCGGCTAGAAGTGAGATACACGCGACTACATGTAATTATTTTGAAAAGTCAAACAAATAGTTGGATGCCACGTGTCTTAGCTCTAAACTCAATTCATTAATCTCCCTAGCTTCTTCTTCCGTTCATGTTGTTGGTTAACTTTCGATTTCAATTCCAAAATCAACGTCCATTTCAGTTTTGATTTTTATTTCAATTTTAGTTTTCGTTTTTTGTTTCGATTTCATATCTCCGGCGATTGATGTCCATTTCAGTTTTGATTCATTTCGTTTTACTTTTGATTTCAGATCTCCGGCAATTTCAGTTTTCGTTGGCTGGGTTCAGTTTCGATTTCAATTCCAAAATTGATTTCCATTTCAGTTTTGATTTCTATTTCAATTTCAGTTTTCGTTTTAGTTTTGATTTAATATATCCGGCTATTTCAGTTTTCTTTGGCTGGGTTACATTTCAGTTTTAGTTTGAATTTCAATTCCAAAATCGATTTCCATTTCAGATTTTGATTTTTATTTCAATTTCAGTTTTTGTTGGTTGGGCTAACTTTCAATTTCAGTTTCGATTTCAATTCCAAAATTAATTTCCATTTCAGTTTTGATTTGTATTTCAATATCAGTTTTCGTTTTACTTTCGATTTCAGATCTCCGGCAATGGAATAACAAGGGAAGTGAGACTTTTGACAAGATCAATGGGTATGAGGTTGCTCTAGTTGTAACTGAAACTTGAATTGCAGGTATCAATGCAATTATGTTTCTGGGTTTTCATATTTGTGAATTTGTGATATGGGTTTGTGTTTTTTTGGATTGAAAATATGTTGTTTGTGGCTTTGACAATGAAGTGAAGGCCGATAGCAGCAATAATGGCTTTGACAACGATGCACGGCAACTGTGACGACGGCAATGGGGTGAAGGCGTTGGTGGAACGACGGGCTGAAAGTATCAGGGAGTTTTTTTAAGAAACGGGTATTTGGGTACATGGGTTTCTAAGAATGGGTAAATGGGTATATGGATTATCTACTCTCTTTAAAAGTCAAAATTTAGCCACATTAGCACCACATCAGCTTAAGGGGTGCAGAGGTTCGATTTGAACAAGATCAGGGGATGAGAGACACATTTCAAAGTTCAGGGGACGAGCGACAAATCAGGATAACATCAGGGGAGGTACCGATGCAATTGGCATTTAGATATATATAGATTAACACTAAATGTACTAAAATTAGATAGATGAGGTACCAACATGATTTTATCCAAAAGGATCAGATACTAAAAAGGCATTTAAATGACAGAACAAGACCCAAAGGGCATTCAAATGATACCAAAAAGGCATTCAAATGATAGAACAAGACCAAAAAAAAAAAAAAAAAAGTCTTTACGTCAATTTCAAATATATTATGATTTTATTCAATTCAAAAGTTTGGTGAGCCCACTAAATTGTTTTAATCCGAAAGTGTTTGACATGACTTCATGATTATCCAAGGTATCCCTGATTCCTGATTTTCCAACAAACTTCATATCAATAATTCCAAATCAACTGCTTAAAATAAAGCAACAATAAAGCCCGATCTTCAAGTGCTGCGTGTGATAACAAATGATCTTTTCAACATACATTAATATTAAGACCAAAAACAAGATTGTCCAACTCCTTGGTTTAACTTCCAAAATAAGGCATTGTGCATGATAATCAGCCCGGGGGAGACTGAATCCCACGTATGATTGGGACAAATGCCTCTGTATGACGAAAATAAATACTGAAACTCTATAATATAAGAAGGGTACGACGACATAGACAGAAAGATATATTTTGAATTCGCTTTTATGTTCAACTGGATGAATGATTACATGTATCACGTAGAAACGCATATACGTATACGTACCTCGAAAATCTTGCTATGACTTCTGAGTGACAAACAGCTTCATCTCACGCTTTTGGACCTATATAGTTGTCAGCAGAACAATAAATTAGCATGTCGAAAACCTTGATATCATTTGAGAAATCGAAGTTTTATTTCATATAGATACATAGAAGCATAGCAAAAACTAAATTTATATATCTAAATGCAATGCATCAATTTATATATATACCTTTGAGTTATGCCCTACTTCGATGCGTTGATACTTACGGGAGATGTTTCATTCTAGCTGCATCCATGTAAGTTCTTTATGCTGAGTTACGTCATCAATCAATCTGAAACCATATATGCTATAAAATATTAAAGTTATGATACTAGCTTAAAATATCTATGCAGTAGACTAATACAGTTTAAAGTTACCTGAATTACTGCTATGTACTAACTGAAGTTATTGCTCAGAGCATGGCAAAGTCTTATGTAGAGCCTCAGGGAAGTATTTTCGACAATGAAATTTGGCAATGCCTTCAATTCGGGGCATCCGAAAAGTTCCAAATAAGTCAGAGATGGCATTACTTCTATTTCTCCATCTGCATCTTTCCATTCTTCCCAATCATAAAAGTACGAGAGCCTCAGAGATTTCAATCGAGGGAACAGAGGAACAATTATTGATGAAGATGGCAACATCATCTCATCCATCCCCAAAAACTCAGAACCGACCTCTTTTACTCTCCAAAACCTCCATAACTGCAGATCTTCGAGGCAAGGCAATTTTCCCAGAGAAGGCAAATGCTTACAGTTCCACCAATCCCCGAGCTGAAGCATTTTCACAAAAGTCAGTGAATTCATCCAATTCGGAGTTCTTAAGCCTCGATAGAAATACATGTAAAGGATTTCCAAATTCGGAGGCACATTCAAAGCTTCAGCTAGCTCTTCATCTTGTTCTTGACTATTCTCTGCTTCTTCCAAACCGAAATGTATCTGCAATTCTGTAATGCGTTTCTTGTCTTTCAAGTGTGCTTGCATTGCATCTTCAACATCCCCATCTCTGCGTTTTAACCATTTTATTACCAACGATCCACCAAGCCGGTTGAAGTTCTTCATATGTTTAAGGGACAATGCGTCCTCATTGTCAACATCAATGTTGACCCAATTTAGTCTCCTTAAATCACTTAGTCTCACCATCTCATTTGGAAGAAAAAAATTAGTACTGGGATTTTCGAGGTGCCTCAAATTGGCTAATTTTCCTATTCCTTGAACAGATTTCATTTTGTAATTTCCACTCAAATTCAAGATTTGCAAATTATACAATTTCCAAACTGTATATGGTAGCTCTATTATATTATCATTATGAGACAAGTCGAGTTCTCTCAAATGAATCAATCTACTTATATTGGATGGGACTTTTATAATACAACAATGACTTAATATAAAGATCTCAAAAAAGGGTAACCGTTGAAAATTTTCCGTAAATCTAACACTGGTGATGAAAGAACGAGAGTACGCAATTTTTTTAAACTATAAAATGAATCAAGATACTGGAATTTCACTTTGAAATTAATGCTTAAATGACGTAATAAATTGGCTATTGACTCGTCTAAAGTAATTGTCTCACTATCACCGTTAACATCTATACTAAGACATTCCTTTTTCACTAGTAATTGAGCAAACTCATGCACTATGTCATGCATCTTACACACTGTCCTAGTGATGAAGTATGGATTTTGCTTCACTTCGAGATCTTGAAAGAATGACCGCATAAGTAAGTTTTGGAAATACTCCTCACCAATCATCTCCATATCTTTTGAATCTGTTCCTTTTATATAACCTTGAGCTATCCAATGGCTAACTAATTTATATTTTTCCATCTCAGCGTCCTTGGGAAAGATAGCACAATATAAGAAACATTGTTTCAAAGGTGAAGGTAAGTCATAATAAATTAACCATAACGGGCCTATGATATCTCTGTAAACTTCCTCCATACCCCACAACTGACTGTCTAAAACATTCTGCCACTCCGTTCTGCATTCTTTGAATCGCAAAAGACCTGCTATTGCCCTTATGGCAAGAGGCAAGCCCTTGCATCTTCCTAAAATTTCTCTACCCATTTTTTCTAGACTTGCCCTTTCTCTGCCAGACTTCATATGGAATGCAATCATGCAAAATTATTCCCAAGAATCATGCTCAGACAATAATCCAATGCGGAATATATTCGACTCTAAACAACCCATTATTCTCCCCACTTTCTCATTACGTGTGCTCACCAAAATACTAATGCCAAGTGAATCACCTTTTAGGCAATCTTCTAGTTGCTTCCACTTCTTAGGATCCTCGTTCCAAACATCATCTAAAACAACCAAGATTTTTTTCCCTTTGATAGACTCTTTGATGTTCTCCATTATATTTGGCAATGAAACCAAATTTGTTGCACCTTGAAGATATTCAAGAATTTCTTTAGCAATCCTAGTCTCATCAAAGGGATTCGACACACATACCCAAATTCTTTTATCGAAATGAGACTTCACTCTTTGATCATTGTAGACTAGTCTAGCTAGAGTCGTTTTACCGATCCCCCCCATTCCTACTATTGCTGTAAGACGTATATTAGACATCTCATTACCCCCAACTAGCACCATATTCACAAGTTTCTCTTTATCTACATCTCTGCCTTTCACCTCTGACATATCAATATCAGAGGTAGTTATATTACGCTCAACTTTTTGGTTATTGCTTGTCAATGATTGGAAGCCATATGTATCTTTCTCAATAGCAATACCATTAAGCCTTGCATTGAGATTGCTGATTTCAACGGCAACATCATGGCGTGCAACAAACCTAGGAAAGCAATAGCAAGCAGATAGGAGACTTGAAGACCATACCTTATGATCATCTCCATCTCTCTCGATGTTTGATCTGAGCATTTCATAAGTCCATTCATCCACAACATCATCAATGTCATAGGCGATGTCTTTCAGCCTACCAAGCCAGAGTTGAACGGTTGTGTCCTCCTTCCATTGCCTTCTCTCTGCATCGGTGAGCACAGCTTTGATTGATTGGAGATTGGAAGTGAGCTTTTGGACCTCTTTTTCAACACCAGCAACAAGTCTGAAATCCTGCTGAAAGTTTGACACTAGCAGATCCACTACTTTTGAAATAAGAGCATCTGCAACTGCCATTTTGGAATTGGTTAAAAAGCAATGGTAATTGGTAAAGGATGTTTTTGGATTGGAGAAACATGATTCTGCATATTGATCTTTATAATGGGTAGGTGAGGGGTATTTTCTATTTCGCAATACAATATATTATCTGATAAAAAAACTTATGAAAGCAATGAAGACTTTTTCGCAGTACACCTTAAGGCCAAGCAACGACAAAACTAGGGAACCAAAGACCCACAATATCGCCAGTCAACAAAGGCTGTGAACCACGTAATGATACAATGCAATGAAGACTTCGAATGTTCATTAACTCTATTACACAGGGACAACTTGATATTAAATTCAATACTGAGCTGTCACCTCCCTAATGCAACTTAACAAAATATTTGACTTCAATTTGAGATTTCACATTTGAATTTATTTTTAATCAATATTTTAAATGGTTTAAAGTTTAAAAATATTACAAGTTGGAAGCCCTCCCATTAATTTGAGATTACTTCTTTTATAAAAAAATGTAATTGATTGCAAATTGCACTGTCTCACGATTCCCCAAAATTAAGAATTGTTGAAGTTTTCTTATATTGTATTTCGATTAGGATTCTCTACAGTTGGCTTCTCCACTTGACTCTAAAGTTGTTTTTTATTTCTCCTAAAAATCACTAAAAGACAAAAACTATACACTTTTATTGCAGACCCTCCATTACTAATTGAATGGTTGATCATATGATTCCAACTAGTTTGAGAGGGTCACCCTATACAGGCTTCTGCAATAGCCGATTTAGATCAGTCAACTAGTAGCCTGATACACCTGAATGTGAAAACCGGAAAATTGTACCATACACTTTCTTTTATATAATATTATTACTTTTACTCAAAACAACTACTTATTTCACAACAAACTATAATTGAACAAGTTTAGAAGGGAAGATTATGAGGGATGAAACAAAGAGAGTGAATCAAGATGTAGATCATCAGAAAGCCAGCTAACAACAAGAAGTCAACTGTATAAAACAAATATTTTCTTATAATTATATCACAACAAATTAATGTAAATTAAATGAATTTAAATCATCAAGTTGTAATGATTAAAAATAGCATTTGCTAAATATTCGACCCTATATTCTGACTTTTTGTTTTCTTACCTATTGCAATATTTAAACACTCACACCAGATAATCATCATAATGTTCAAACTTGTATAATAAACAATTATTCTGATGTGAAACTTCTTAGTTATTGGCAGAAAAATGAGTTGTAAAACCAGTTTTCTTTTTCGAATTTTGAGGTCAGTTTGATGACGCAACCGTTGCTTGTGAGTAACGTCATTACATATACAATGTATGTCAAGTTAGCATTGGTTCTTTAACGCAATTGAACATTGACATTTGAGGACTTTCGAGTTGCAAAAAAATTAGAGTTGCCGCGCCATGGAATGAATACATTAACTCATTGTTAAGCACGATGAGAACAAACATAAAGCAAATTCCATTTTTCATTCGAAGTCAATATGCAGACACCAGCAGACAAAAAAGTAAAATATCCTGGTCCTTCGCAAAAAGTTCCTCGTTCCCAAAGTTAATTATTTATCATTTCAAATTCATAATTTCAACTTTTCAGCTACAAAAGCCAGAAATTCCCAACAAGAAGTATCACTAAAACTCCTTGATCATCGTTATCAAAGAAATTTGCACTTCTACAACCATAGAACCATTAACTACATATCCCCCTAGTGTGTCTTTTAGTTTGCTGTGAGGTATGAAATCCCGGAATCCCCAATTCTTGAAAGATTCAGAAAAACGACTACTCGCTGCAAAATTTCAGGTTAAGGTCAATTTTATAGGAAAAATCACAAAACCAGATTCATAAACAGCTTAAGAAGTTGTATTCACCTGATTTTTCATGGTGTTTCCCGGTGAGTTGGTCTTTGATACGCAGAGTATATTCAGCATAAATGCTATTTCCAGGCTTAAGATTTTTCGAATCTTCTGAATGTAAGAACAAGGACAAGCTTTTGCCCTGCTCTTCAGCATTCCCTCCTGGATAAATATGTAAAAACCTACATATATGACATTAAAATGATTTCCTGGAAATTAGTATTGCTCGTGATATAGAGATAAAGACATATTGTATCTTGGCTGCTTACCATTTCCTCCCACCAATAACAAAAACTTTGGAATGAGATTTGAGTGACGATACATCAAAATTCTGAATATTCCAAGTGTAGGTGTTGTTAGCCACTAAGTCCTTCATGACCGAAGTGCACTCCCCACTGCTAACAGGGTCCAGAACAAAACCTCAACTCCAAATATGCAACAATCATCAATTAGGTATCCCTTCGTTGCATCATTGAAAACATCGGGTGGAATCAATTGATCAAAGCCCCACTCTGTTTTCGTCCCACGAAAACGCCATATCCTCCACTTGGAATCTACAAAATTGATCAATCCATTCAACCAATTCAGTAGATAGGCATTAAACCAAAGAACTTGAAGTAAGCATTCACCTCCTTAAGTAAAGTAAATGCATTTGATTTGGACAGGACTAAATACAGAGATATATGCTTATTCTCATTCAATTTCTTGTTTCCTTTAGGAAAAACACGTAATTTCCTACAAAGTAAACAACAAATTTGTCAAAAACAGTATAAACACTACGGGGTACCAGAGTCTTAGGGACCTAGAGGTTGAGAGATCGAATCCTGTCACCTCCATTTGTTGAGTTAAATTTCAACACCTGGTGGAGTGAACCTGTTTTGTGCCCACTTCAAGCCAAGGGGCATTCAAGAGTGTCTCGTGGCTAACGATAATATTAATACCACAATTAACTTCTAGCTTAAGCTTTTGGGTAAAAGAATTGCATGAAAAAAGTAACATTGGCAGCATAAGATTAAAAACAGAATAATGTGCCAATTGCGGAAAGGGGGAAAATTACCATTTGCAGCCACCAACATCAAAATCATTGGATTCGAAGTTATCTGCCTTAGCATTGGTGAGATGTGAGAAGTTTTCGATCTTAAATAGATAATGAAGTGGTGGAAGATCCCTCAATTCCCTTATTACTTCTATCAATTTAGCAAGAATTAAACAAAAATAAGATGGATTTATCACGGGTTAGTTGCTTAAAAACCAAGTAGATGAAAAAGGAAAGGTTAGGGTTAAAATCAATACCAGTTTGTTCATCTTGCAATGGAGAACGTTGTTGAGTGGGTTCATTTTCTATGACTCCTTTAACTTCTTCCATCACTTTTTCAACTAGCATTTTTTGCAAACCCTAATCGTCAACTTGCTTTTGGTAAAGCTTTTAGTAAACTGGTTTGAAGAGAATTTATAAGGCATATGAAGTCAACTTGCATTTATTACGTTACTAGAGTGATTGATTTACTTTGGGTGCTTTAAACAATTTTTAAAAGGGTCGTGTTATTTTTATTTTCAAAAGAAGACATGTAGTTTTAAAATGTTTTTAAAATAAAGATAATTTATAATTTTCTTTTTTGCAAATTTATTAATATATAAGGAAATATTTTTTATTTTAATATAAAATTTT
>CAOJBJ012202129.1:0-10055 GCA_948291685.1 Euphorbia celastroides | reverse complement strand
ACTGGTGCCATTGCTGGACCTGCTGAAGCCTAATGGGAAGTTGGTGATAGTTGGTGGCCCTGAAAAGCCACTCGAATTGCCTGCATTTCCATTGCTCGCAAGTAAGCTCTTCAACTTCTTTCTTTTACATTTGTTGAAAATTCTGATTATGGCTGTAAATTGGAATTGATGGATGTGTTGCATTGTGATGAGAAGAGAGGAAGATGGTGGGGGGAAGTGCAAATGGAGGAATTAAAGAGACACGAGAGATGATCAATTTTGCAGCTAAACATGGGATAGTTGCTGATGTTGAAGTTGTTCCAATTGACTATGTTAATGTTGCTATGGATCGGTTGTCCAAGGGCGATGTTAGATATCGATTTGTACTTGACATCGGCCATGCACTCTGGTCTTCCACTTAAAGTTCACGGGGCCAGTGAATAAGTAATGCGAAATTTAATTTAACGGTGATGAAAGACAAAGTTGTAGCTACTTTGTAGAAAATAAAATAACTACAAAAAGTATAAGCTTGTTTGTGTGTATGTGGTATATGTTCATTTTTTTACTAATTACATTGTTGTATTTAAATGAGAATAAATTGTCATGATTAAATAAAGATTGGTTTCTTGAGTGTGCTGATAAAGGTTTGATCATTCATCTACAGTGCTGTTCTTAAAAACTAAAGACCGACCAAATAACTTGTTTATAATTTTAAGACATATATTTGAAAATTATTAGACAACTATTTGACAACTATGAGAAAAATATAAGAGAATTATAAGACACATGAAAACTCCGTCTTTTAGTATTCTTATAGCTTAGCTATAGTTTACATATTGTTATGTTAAAATGTCAGAGTTTTGTGTTTTAACTTTTCACTACTGTTTCAGAGCCTATAAAAAGGTGTATGGAGCCTAAACAAGATATAAACTAATAATAATTTTATCCTTTTTTTGATATCTAAAAGGTATTGTAAAATAATGTATCAATGTTTATCTATTTGTTAGAGAGAAACGACAAACAATATATATTAAAACTGCATGTAAAAGAAATAATGTGTTTGGAAAGTATATATGAAATTTGACCAAAAAAGGGCGAATCACATGATTTGGTATTTAGATATGAATGAGTTTAGATGATTGTGTTATTGAGATTGAAAGTTTACTATTGCCTATAAATGTTAGATTAAAATTTTGTACAAAACCAAAACTATTTTTGCAAAATAGTCCCAGAAAAAAAAATGAATTTGAAAGAACATTGCAATTATAATGCATTCTTTGAACTTTGAGTTCTTTATTACTGTATCTTTCATTATACACTAATATATATTTGAAAGAAGTTTTTTTATATTTTTAGATTCTAATTGTTTAATTTTTTATGTGAACTTATTATCTTTATGTGATATGGTTGATTAAAATAGTTTTGGGACAATATTAGCTTCAACACAGTGTCGGGAAAAATTAGCGTCGATGCAGTGTCGGAAAAATTAGCGTCAGCTTTGGGTCAAAGTAGTGTAGACATGAATTTCTATAATTTAGCGTCGACATGTCGTTTAGAGAGGAAATAGCGACAGCAAAGGTGTCGCTGATTAGCGTCGAGGTAAAAAATTGTCGTCTCTAAATTTTAGCAACGAGCTTTTTGCAACACACTTAATCTGACGCAAATTTGACGCTGTATTGATTTCTGACGCAAATTTGACGCTAATCTGTTTTTAGCGACGGTTTTTTTGTTGACGCTAATAATGAATTTTCTTGTAGTGAGAAGGGAAAAAGCCGTTAGAGTTTTTCCAAACACAGCATAAAAAATTCTTGTTTAATGTGTTTATTAGGCTTCTAAAATGCTTTATAAAGGAGTCATCAGCAAAATGCGCATGAGTTTAGGAGCCACAATTATACTTGACCCATATAAAAATGGGAATAAAATGTTTTTGTAAAATTTGTGATTTGAACAATATATTCCATTAATTATCGTCACAAGTGTCCAATTTACTGGAGAAGAAAATGAAAATATTAAATAAATAAATGAACTAGTGACAATAATTAAATGATGTATATAGTAAGAGACACTAATTACGAGGTCTACAAAGTTTTTCTACAATTTATATATAGAGACACGGATTAAGACAGTTACGAATCAAATATGTGCATTCAATATTTGAGAAATTATGAATCAATAACAAATAAATTGTAAGGTACGTTCACTTTGTTGTAAATAAAGTGATTAATATTTGTTTATTTCATGGGTCATTGACTTCATTCTACTCATTCAATTTTTTATTAAAAAATATAACCTCATAATGAGTTTACAGTAATATTTGAAAAAAACTTTATCCCTCCCCATCCGAGTGTGGATTCAAACCTGCGATCTCTAAGATCGTAGTTTCAATCGTTAACCACTAGGCTACGATCCTTACCTTTCATTCTACTCATTCAATGATAAAAATAATAAAATAATATTTACTTTATTTAAAATAAAATCACTTTTAATTATCTTTTATAAGTAATTATATATTACTAGGGGTTCTTTAATGTCCACTAATAGAATCATTTTTTTCTGAATGTTTATTTTAAATTCTAGGGTCCAAACTTGAAGTTAGAAAGAAGGGAAAAAAAAACTGATAAATTATAAAAAGGAAATGGCCCAGCGTGTTTTTAATTATTAAAAAAATATATGATTACTGAAACCGACTGTATTAGTTATATGGTAGTAATCAACTCATGTTATAAAAATGAAAACAAAGCAGAAAAGTCCAAATAATTAAGTAAATGGAATTTAGATGATAAATCAAAGATAGATTAGATGTACCTGGCAAAGGCGATTGATCATTTTGGTCTTTATCATTCCAATCCATATTTATTAGGTCAGTTAACAAAAAGGAAGTGTTATTATTGGCCTTTGTTAGCTTCGTATTATCATTGTCGTTTATTGGGAAAAAGAAATATCCTAATGCCTTATTTAATTTGTATGATTTTTATAATTGAACCCAATTACTTCGGTTTTTCACACATCATGTAGAATGAAAAAAATACGAGTTGTGAAACTTGTTGTAAAATACAATACTACATGGACTTTTTATGATAACAATTGTAAAAATATTGATGCAATATCAACAATAACACAAAAATATTTTATCTGATTTTACAATTTAAAATTAATAAATATTGACATGTTATCTGTATTTACTTTTATTCCGATTTAATTCAACAAAAAGATATTCATAAAAAATGGATTTTCTAATATAAACAAAATCCTTTTTCTTTGGAAAATACATATATACGTATAAATGCAAATTTAATGTATAATTTGTGAAGTAAGTTTCACTTTTTTTAATATTTAATAAATGTTTAAAAGATTGAATTTGAAACTCAAAATTTTCTATTTTTATATTGAAAGGTGCACCAATCCAGCAATAAGTTTCATTAGATGCTCGTATTTACACTCATATTAAATACTAGAACGTACTAGAATCAATGTAACATAAGTCAAACATATTGAATATATATATTTAGATTGAAATATTTTAAAACAAAAGAGAAAATTATGAGTCCAAAAGTTTTATAAATTTGCTTCTTGATCATGTGTGGGTATAGAGTGAAACGTGGCAACTCCAAGCTGACCCAGGCGAAACTAAATCATTAAACTAAGACATATCATTCATTTTTCAGATTCATTATTCACTGAATATAAAATAACAAGCAAATATTTAATAATTGAATAATCTCTCACGAGTTATGGGCAGAGATGGAGAAGTGGTCCTCAACAACATTAATTGTCTTAAATTGTAACAGTTGCAAATCCAAATCTGCTTTTGTTCTCAAATTGATTTCATTTATGTTACGAAGTATACAATGACATTAACTTAAACTTATTTTTCCTTCACATATCTAGTTGTGTTGCTAATTGAATTGCATAGTTTTACATGTCTCTTCTATAATTTGGTAGATAGAGACAAGAGCGGAGCTACAGGTGAGGCACATGGAGCAAGTGTCCCACCGAACACCTTCCAACCACCTAAAAATTTATATATAAGTAACTCGATTTTTTTAGTTTTACTATATATTATATAAGTTCACATTCCATCAATAAATTTATTAGTGCTCTAATGATTTTATAGGGAAGGAATTGGCCCATAGGTTATGGGTTCTACTTCCATGTTTTGTATTTTTTTCATATTATTGTTCTTCTTCTCAATTAGCTCCTTTTTACTTATTTATTTTTTTAGTAACTTTCTATTTATTTTTCTATTTCAATATATTGATTGTTAAATAAACAATAATGTAATTATTTTCTTTAATCATTTATTTTATTATAAAATAACTATTACTTTGAAAAAGAAGTATCTTATAAAGTAATCCCGTTATATTGTATGTGCAATTGTGTCCTACTGAAGTTGAAATCCTGACTCCAACACTGGATAGAGATGCAAGAAGTGTCAAGGTCCCATTGATTCAAGAAGTGTCTCCATCTCTCTGCAATGTTCATATATTCACCATCAATTATTATCTCATGTTTGTATAGTTTCGTTGTCCCTAAGCTGTAATTTAATTTTTTTACATGATGGATCCATTCATCATTGAAGTTTAATCAAACGGTTGAGAAAATATCATTGAATTAATAATAGGAGCTTGGTTGTATGGTTTACCCTTATCATGAGGGCTCATTTATGAGCTAGGATGTGGGGTTCATATCAATGTATGCATTTGAGATGATATTTTGTCTTCACACGCACGTATCCACTTAAATTAATTTTTATTTATGCTCGATGTAGTGTCAATATTTCTTGCTCATTTGCCTTATTTAACCATGCATAAATGAGTTAGTTATACATTTTGAATGCATGAAACGACAAGGAAAATGAAAAAAGAAATGCCCGAGTAGTAATATTGTACTTTATCAATAATTTATACCACTTAATGTGCTGACCGGTGGGACAAGAGATTAGTTTTCTGGCTGTCGGCTGGGAGATACTTTGGGCAAAAAAAAAAAAAAAAACTTATGGAATAAGAATTCTTTGTTATCATATAGCATTTGTTAAAATAAAAAGGATTAATTCATTAAAACCATCTTTAAGTTGGCATTTTTTGTCATTTGTCACCTTTAACTTTCAAACGTTTCAATTTTCCTCTTTAATTTGGCAAAACCGTGTCAATTTACCCCCTTATTGTCATGTGTTATCTCTTAATGAGAGAAAAGAAAAATCAGAATAATAAAATATTTGAAAAGTCAAACCAATCAAAAGTTGATACGTGACATTAAAGGAGTAAATTGACATGTTTTTGCCAACTTGAGGGGACAAATGAAACGTTTAAAAGTTGGAAGTGACAAACGACAAAAGTTAACAACTTAAAGATGGCTTTGATGGGTTAACCTAAATAAAAAATAAGTTTAGTTTGGTTCAAATCAATTTAGTTATTTATGTAGATTTTTTTAAAAAAAAACTAGCAATTAGTTCTATTTAAGTGCAATAAATTTGATTGAAAGAGTTTTGATATTCATTATGTATAATAATTGATTGGAAGAAGCTAAATCATTAAATTGTCAAAATGATAAAACTCTATAATTTCAATTTCTTTGGTGGGATCGAAATCATAGTATATTGCTTTTTGCCATGACCTAGTTTGCTTAGTGAGGCAGTGATATAGAAAAAAAGTAATGCATAATTTGAAAAGCTTAACAAGAGAAGAATTTCGAGTAAGACCCCACAATAGCTTCAACCACATTTATTTCTATAGGCCATATCCTGATGTGAATGCAGTTGAGTTTGTTAAGTAATTCTTAAATCTCAACTTCATTATTATGTTACGGGACTTGTTAGCTTTTCTGGTAGTTACTGTTATAGTTGATAACGTAATGTTTTTAATATAGAAAAAATCAATTGTAACCGAATAAAACAACTTAGATGTCATGGAGAAAATGAGGATACTGCAAAACACAATTTCTAAAATGTTCAAAAAATGGTAGGGAAATGTACAGATAATAATAAATGGTGTACTAATATAAAGTTCACAAAACATTTCTTGCATATAATTTTCTTTACCAAAGCATAATTAATCGAAGTGTAAAAATATCAAAGGGAACAGTTCCATGATATTGGAAGAAGCTCTTCTAAAGAAAGATTGGAATTAAGTCATCCAAAATTCTAAAAAATGAATTTCTATCTTTTCACTAACTATACAAATTATTTTGAAACGTCTCACACGAGTTTAACTCTGTAACCAATGCTGTTAAAATTTTCGCATTATCTACCTTAGAATTGTTATTTGATATCCGAAAAACAAAATAGACGGCACGCTTATTTTTATTTTGTTCCCTAATGCTTCTTTTCTTCAAATTATAAGCAACCCACACATAAATACACAAAATCAAAACCAAAGTTTCCACTCCACGCAATTCTTTAATTCCATCCCTCTGCCTCCAACAGTAACCCCCAAAACAGAATAAAGCAGGTGATGAGATTGCCTCCCCCCAATGCGCCCACAACCTGAAATGGCCTCATATCCGGCGACCCCCCACCACCACCCTCCGCCCTCCTCCGCCGCCACCGCATGTGACCCCCACGCCCACGGCTGCCGGTGGTGGCCCTACAGCAACTCCAACGACTTCGGCGCCAACACCGCCATGATCCTCATCATCCTCCTCTGCGCCCTCATCTGCGCCCTCGCCCTCAACACCGCCATCCGCTGCTTCCTCCGCGGCGCCCGGAGCATATTACCTCGGACGCTCAGAGAGCTTGACAAGGCGGGCAATGGGGCGGGAGTAGCGCCGGTGGTGGTGGCGCCGGCGATGACGTACGCCGCCGGGATGAAGCTCGGCGGCGCTGAGGCGGAGTGCGCTATTTGCTTGTCGGAATTTGTGGACGGCGAAGAGATAAGGGTTTTGGGTAGTTGTAAGCATGGGTTTCATGTTGGTTGTGTTGAACGGTGGCTGTCGTCTCATTACTCTTGTCCGACTTGCCGCCGGAGTTGTCTCGCCGATTCTGACCACCAGTTGCCGGTGACCGAGATTGTTGTTTCCGACCAAACGGTTACTCCGAGTTGAGTTGAATTTACTTGTGTAACTAAATTATCAACCAAAGCCAAACCAAGTTGTTCTTTTTTTTTATAAGAGAAAAAGGCCATTATTTTTTTGGTTATATTGCTCTGATCCTTATATCTTAACCAAGTTGTTCTTCAGCTTAATGCAACTTACTGTCCATGAACCCAACTCTCTATTTTAAAAGACGGGTGTTCCGTATAATTTCTCATTTCCTCTCTGTTTAGCACAAATTCAGCACTATATCTTTGTAGTTGCCTGGTTTCTTTTTACAATTATTGAATTTTTTCATCAAAAAAAAAATTATTGAATTTTGAAAATGTTTGTTTCTTTTTAAACTTACAGAAAGTGCAACACTTTTTACTACATGTCATGTGCTAGACTTTAGTCGGTTTTTCAAAGATGTTATTTTTCTAATTTTCTTTCAACTAGAAACGGATACAGGATAAACTGATGCAATTTTTGTTTTTTCAAAGAGAAAATAGGGCATTTTTCAAAGTAAGAAAACTATCTATGTATATGCACATGGTTTCTTCAAGTTCCAGAAACTTAACGTTGGAAGAATTCCAGTTTCAGTTAAAAATGTTTAATTGCAGCAGAGCTTTGATGGCTTTAGAAGCATCTCCATAATAGGCAATAGTGTGTTTTCTTGGAAAACTAGCTAGCTTGTTGATAAGACATTATTGATTTATTGTGAAATCATTTCTTAAACAGGCAAGAATTACAATTACTGGTTTCAATCAAATCAGAATCCAGCTTAGGATTCCAAAATTTCATTCTGTACTGTACTGCTCTCTGAAAAAGTTCGTCTAATATTCAGCAGATTCCAGACAACCCAAAATTTAAAGAAAGTAGGCTTTTTGTTCTTTTAATAATATTATTAGTTTTGCTGTTACTCATTAAAAGAACTGCCCAGCGTTGAATTAGTAGTGCAACACATGAACAGAATCTTTAATCTTTTTTCATACAAATTCCACCATTGAATTTGTTGTAATTAAGTTTAAAATTTGCCTTTTATGTGTCACCTAAAATCTGAATCAATTTGTGTAGCTAGCAGTCGATGTAAACACTGAGGCACTAAAGCAAAGCCAATAATTGAAGGCATGCGCACTTTCATATTTATTTCAAATCTTTTTTTGTAGTAAATGTTTCACATGTGATTCCAAACTGTCTACAAATTCCTCCAACGCAATATCAACAACTCATCCATTTGCATTTTTGTTTTTATTTTTATTCGGAAAAGGATCTGATTGAGATTTAAGTTATGAGAGACAAAGGATTTGTGTGTATGTGCTTACCATTGAAGGCCAGCATGATAATAAACCAAAAAAGCCATATCTCTACCCTATCTAACAATCCCACAACCAAAAATCATTTACTTTCCTTAAATTGCTGGTTAAATAATATTAGAATGAAGGGCACTTTTTACGTGTCACGAAAACGTTAAACCGTTACATAAAATAAAATAGACTTGGATATCAGGAGACAAAAAATAACGGAAGTTCGAGTTCTATACCGTGGAAATAGTGCCTCGGAATTTTCATGCAGTCTCGTTTCTAATATATATTTTGAGGGGACCATGGCGAAACCGTGTGAAAAATACTTGAAAGACATCCGATTTTAACAATACAACAAAGTTCAAATTTTTTGTAAATTTCAAAAATAAACTGAAAACCAATTTTCTATTTATCATTTAACCCTTTATCTATCCAATAGAAATATGTCAATTCACCTAAGTTCATTTAATATTTTACTTTGCCATTTGCCAAACGATATAATAAATCGATAACTAAAAAAAAAATTATTTGAAACCCTTATAGCTATGGGCCTGGGCGGTTGAACCTATTGCCAACCCTCTAAGACTAATCCTATTTCCATGCTACCTAATCTTTCATGTGTAAATCACACTCTTTCCGATATAATAAATCTTTCATGTTGAACTCAATTATTGTGCTTGGAAACCTTAATTCAATTTAGCCGAAATTCAATTGTGCTGAATTTATATTCTGCACAAAATTTACAGATCTTATATAGAAAGTGAATGGAATTCAACTAAATTCTCTCAATTAATCTAGATAAAAACTGCAAACAAGTAACACATCCCGAAATTGGTGACTCAATGGATCAGTTTGCTTAACTAATGCAACCAAAAGTGACAAGGTTCAGACAAAACTCTCACCGAACTCATATATATCTAATCCAAACTACACATAATGTTATATTGTGGCTAACTAACCGTAATCATTTATCTGCCACAATCAAACAAATGAAATGAGGTGTGAATTCTCTAATTGTAACAACTGCAAAGAGATAAACCCAAATGAAGGACATCATGATCAAAAAAGTTCAATCCTTTTGGCCTCCATGATCATCATGTTCAAGCTTTATCAAACATCTTAAAATTCTGACAAAAAAAAGTCACACAAAAAGCAAACTAAAGCAATTGAAAATAGCTAAGAGGACAACTTACCAACAACAAAAACAACAGCAACATTACAGTGTAATCTATACTTGAAAGAGGCAGAAAAGGGAAGAAAACAATAAACCTTGAAACTTGATCTTTTATCAGCAGAACCCAATTGTTGTTTTCTTCAGAGAGAGGGAAATTTAAGATCTTGAGAAGATTTTAGAATAAAATGATCAGCATTAATGGGGTTGGAAAAATCAAACGGCGATTATCAAATTCATCATCACCACCACTAACAGCCGCAAAAGTGGAAAAAAAAGTTAAAGGGGAAGGTAAAGATAAATAAGAGCCCCATCTTACAAGCAAAAGCGATTAAAAGAGGAAAAAAGCAGTAAAAAAAAGGGGAAAGACTCACACCTTTGATTATTTTAATAGAAAATAAGTGGCGATTATAATTGTATTATTGTTTGATATTTTGGAATACGAATATTGAGCTTGTTGTTGTTATGTTGCAGAGGTCTGGGGGCATTAATGGTAGCTGCAAAATGTTGTCTGAATTCGCATCTGCATATTGGACATAAACAGGCACATTTTTCCACAGGTTCTTTGTGATTCAATTTTCTGGTCTCTGACACAC
>CAOJBJ012201694.1:0-17539 GCA_948291685.1 Euphorbia celastroides | reverse complement strand
TTGTCAAATCACCATCATAAAAGTCGTATTGAGCTGATTATGAGAGTAATACCACTTCAAGTTCAGCGACCGGGAAGTGTCTATTATTTAATTTATTTGGAACGTAATGTAATAAGAGTAAAAGCAAACATTAATTGATTTTTATCCAGTTGATAAAATTATTATTAAAAAAATGAGACATTGTTTTTTTTTTTAAAAGAAAAGAGACATCATAAATTGAAAATCAAAATATGTGAAAAAGCCTAATTTTATAGTGAGTCTAGTCTCTTTTATTTTTATTAGTATTTTGTTTATCGTAGTGGCCCGAAACGTCATGAACACATTTAGTGAGAATTTTGGTTAAAATCACTAGACCAGCATAACCACATAACGGATGAGTACTATAGTCCCAAACCAGCTGCTGATCTAAACAAAGTTTGTAGGCGAAAGCAACCAATTAAGCCAATTTCTGTCAAAATCCTGGCGCGCTACAGTAATTTAAATTTTTAACGTTATTCCAATATGAAATTTGGGAAAACACACCATTCATTCTTCTTCAAAAACCAAAACAACCACCACTTGCCAGCCCTGCCGTCCCTCGTCGATGCCATCACATCTCCTCACGCTGTCGCCATCGCTCGTCGTTTTTCCTCGCCGGAACGCCCCGCCACCATTCCCATCGTTGCGCCATCTCTGCTGCCTCCTCTCACCGTCGATCAGCACAGCTTGGCCGCCATCGCCTGCTCTCGGATCCCGTCGCCGTTTCACATATCCCGCCGCCGTTTCATAGATCCCGCTCGCCCTCTCACCGCTGCTTTCCCCTACACCGTCGTTTCCCGCCGGATCTAACCCTTAAAAACGACGAAATCCGGCGAGATTCGGGCTAGATCTCATCGGATCTCGCAGTGCCACCAAAATCTCACCATCCCAGCCTCACCGGAGCACCGCCAGAATCACAAACATCCCAGCCTCGCTGGAGCTCCGAGTCGGCGCTGCCGTGAATAAAAAATCATCGGGAAGATCCGATTTCTCCTCTGTCTATCAGTTTTCTGGCCACCTTGAGCGGCGACCGAGATGAGGACCTGAGCCACCAAACTTCGATTCATGTTTCTGATTGGAATACAAAACTCACCTACTGTGTTGTTTTATTTTTTTTGTCGTTTGATTTTTGTTTCATTCTTGTCTTTGATGCTCTCATGGTTTCGAGATGAAGTTAGTTATTCAGTAGCAGATGAGGTTTTTGGGGTATTTTAGTTTCATTTTTGTGAACTTGAGATCTCTTCAATCCAAAATAACCTATAATGTCCTATAATGATCTACAATGTCATTTTACGAACATTATAGATTATTATAGATCATTTCTATAACATCATAGATCCTTATAGATCATCTATAATGTCGTTTATGTAAATCTAAATTTACAGACCTATAATGATCTATAATATCATTTTACGGACCTATAATGATCTATAATGTCATTTGGTGAACTTATAATGATCTATAATATCATTTTGTAACCCTATAATGATCTATAACTATCTATAATGTCATTTTGTAACCTATAAGATATTATATAAAAATTCTATAACATTATAGATCATTTCTATAGCATGATAGATCATTATAATAATTTCTATAACATTATAGATCATTATAGAAAAAATCTATAACCTTATAGATCATTATAGAAAAAATCTATAATTTGATTTTTTTGTCAAAAGTATGACATCATGGATCTTGTTTTAAAGATAAGAATAAAACGAACAAAAAATTCTAAAGAACCGAGTCCAAAAAATCAACGGTTTGAAAGATATAGCGATTTTAAGATTCGAAAATCGAAATTAATGAAGAGAGAAGACTGATAGTGACATCTGGAGAGAGAGAATGAGGGTGCAGAAAAGGATAAAAAAAAGAGGATAAAAACATAATTAAAAAAATTGAAAGTCACATATTTAGAAATAAGTAAAAATTTGATGTAAAGTTAATAATATTTTGAAAAAGAGAATGTATGGTATAATTTCCGAAGTTTCTATGGACCATATGCTAAATTTGGTATTGATTTGCATGCACCATTCTTTTCAAGACAACTCATAAAAGAATCTAATCGTCCAGAAAATTGAATGTAGAGATTATAATAACATGGTATTGAGATTAAAAAGAATTAAGCGATAGTAATAGGCTGATTACTCGGGAACGTGTGGGTCCTTTTAGTATAGTTTTATCGTTTCTGACGTTTCACAAAAATGTGGATGAAACTACAAATTAAATAATCACATTTTGAATGTATTGTATACCTCACGTAAATCTTTCTTAATTTCATTTTGTTTTCTTTGACTTTGTCGTAATTTAGTCATCTTCGTCGGACGGACCAGTACCATACCTCATTTCGCTTCAAATTAAAATCATCAACTTATGTATGGTTTGACACACATTATAGAATTTTAAATTTGAACAAAATTTTTGAAACCCTCATACATAATTTTAAAATATTTTTTGGTGAACTATATATTAACAACAATAATAAAAAAAATTCCACATAAAATATGTCTAAGTCATATTTATAGTTTAATTTTCACTTAAATTCTTATATATAATGAGAATTTTCTTATATAATACACACATATATATAACAACAAAGTTTAGGCCATAAAATTTCAAGGTTTGGAATTCGAGTTTAGACTGTCACTATAAAAAATGGAAGTCCAAACCTAACCCACTAATGCGTTAGGTTAGCTAGACTAAACGAATACCTAATACAGTTAATGTGTCTAGCCTCCATCATCATGCTATTTTATTTCCTTCTACTCATTTTGCTTGTTGTGGGTTCATTATTCAACTGTCTTTGCGATAATATTATTACCATCCTTCTTATCATTTATCATACACTCTCGAATTTTATGATAAATGGTATTCTTTTTAGTTACTATTATATTGGATCTTTTTTAAGAATTAGAATTTCTGCAAGTGTCAGGGTTCGATTGGTCCTCATCCATTATTAGTGGACGTACCACTTGACCAAAGACATATTAGGTGCTTTTAATTAGAAACCAAGTCAAGTTAATTACACATTCAGTCTACACCGATGAATCAAAATGAATTACTCATATTATGCACAAAGATAGTATAAATACACAAAGGAATTACAGAGTCAATGATTAAATGCACACGAAGAAAGTATAGATCATAACTGTTGAATTTAGTGGTAATTTCTAACTTGAAACAAAAACAACCCTCATTTTGGTGGTGGGCTCGCAAACAAAAAATTGAAAAAAAGTAGTGATAAGGTAAAAACAAGATCAAGAGAAATGGTATAATGAGTACTAGTAGTTGCATTGGAGGGGGGAAGAATCTTATACGAAACAATCATTATATTTGCTTTTCACTTTAACCTAAATTCCAATTGCAGCTACTTCAAGGTCGAAATTTTTATTCGGTTGTTTTCAATTCGGTGTATATTTTATGTCATTTGTTAAGTTTTTGACACGTCTTGTATTTACAATGGAGAAACAAAAAAAGTATGAGAGAAACGTTAAAAAAAACGAAAAATACCGAATTGGGGATAGCGGAATTTAGCTATTTTAAGGCATATACTTTTTAACTACTACACATAAAGCTACTACACTAATGTAGCTTAGTTGGTGAGAAGTCAGCATTTGTATTTCCTTGCCGACAACTATTTCTGTCTCTAATTACTACTTAATTACTTATTACAAACTACCTTTTCTTTCTCTTTCAATTGCTCAATTATTACCATTTACTCTTTTGCTTTGCCCCTAGAAATAAGGTTGAAAAACAAGAGTTGTCTAAGTCCTATTAATTTAGGTTGTTCGCGATATTAATGTAGCCTATTGTTGTTTTGAAGTATATTGGCTATTGTTGGCACCATTACAATACAACTACCGTCGAATATTCTGGTTTGAAACTTAAGCACAGCTCAGCACATTTCTATTCATTTCTAATTGACAAATTGTTGTATGTTAACATAAAAAATTGGGAAATAAAGTCGAATTTTAGCTCCTAGTATCTCTCTTTCAAGTGCGGGTATAATTCAATGCTTGAGAAGTTTTTTCGGGTTGCAGCAATAATAGATGAACCAAATGTTGCACAGTACTCATCCCAACTAAGTTATTAGTTTAATTCTGATATCGCTTGTTAAATTTTGAAAGTGTCTTTCCGATCGACATACAAGTTAAATGAAAAAGTATATCCATAAATTTGACGCTACGTGAAAAAAAAACAAGAACATTGATAGATTTAACATGAGTTATATTCGATGCAAAATTCCAACTCCACAGTTTCTAAAGACGGAACAAAGGATATTAACTATGTCTAGAATATTGAGTTTTATTAACTTGTACACATAATTTAGACATATATTCTTTCTTTTGCCCGAGAGTAACGTTTGTCCTAGCTTACCAATAAAATATATGTACTGTTTTGTATACATTATCACACATTGTAACGGTTAAAAAATAACAAAACTCAACAAAGGAAAATGGAAAAGTCAGGAAACTTCAAGACGCCTTTAGTCTTATTCTAGAAGTGCTTTGATGATGGGAAGTTGGGTGAAATCTGATAAAGGAGTTAAAAGGAAAGAGCATTTTCAGTCAATTGTAATGAATTTACACTAATGGCCCCAATCAGTTTACACAAAAACAACTCTATTGTTTACGAAAAATAATACTACGGTTGTACCGAAATCTCATTACTTAAATATAAATGAGTGATATCAGAATTAAACTAATAACTCAGTTGGGATGAGTACTGTGCAACATTTGGTTCATCCCAACTCTGCAACTACTTGGCCAAGATTTCACCTGCTTCAGAACATCAAATTGCTGACACAACAATAGATTCTTCTTAACTAACTAATCACTATTCAGGACCACAATCTACGACCAACTACGAAGCTGAAGCCTTCAATCATTACCTTATTCATCAAAGGAGAAAAACTAGAGTCTACAGACATGATTTTACAATGACATTTACAGGGGAATCACAAGCATCTACAATTTCAAAACTGGGAGTCATTGACAGCAAATTAACTCATTAATAACATATTATGTTCCAGTCGTTTTCACTTTAGCTGCAATACACATGAGACATTACAAAGCTTAATGACAAATAATTGACCAAAGATCATACAACATTCATCCTGCCATGTAATATTCGCACACGAATTTCTATCTCTGCAAACAAGATGATCTTTTTACTTCTGCAAACTCAAAAACTTCAAAAATCATTACAGTATGAAACGAAAGGGCAGTTGCTAAAACAACAACACAACAAAACCGAACCTTCTGTCAATGCCCTCTCTTCCATTATCTTCTCAAAATCTTCTAAAGAGCAAGTAAATAAGTACAAAAAACGATATAAATCGAAGAAAGAATTTAGTAAATCCTACAATCTTAGAATCCAAAAGGGGGTAAAGAAAACGTTACACTGCAGATGTATCAACAAGAACATCATTGAGAACGTCATCCTCGCCATTGGCCAAAGCAAAGAGCTCTGCATCTTTATCTTCATCGCTGGAAAACTCCCGCCTTTCAAGCTTGGAATGAGCCGAAATAAATATCAATTTCTGTGCTTTATCCATGGCTGCTCTAGAGTGGCCATGGGCACCAACCCATTTCAACAGGGAGCAATTGGTCTTGAACCCACAGGCTGTAGCATGAAGAAAAATAAGCCTAACAGCAACTTTCCCGAGCGATTTGAACTCGGTTAGATAAGTCTCCCAAACAAGTCTACTGCTTTGGGGGTTCGAAAGTCTCATCTTTCCTGTATTTGGGTCTCTCTCCTTCATCTGTACAGCCTGTGCATAGACCGGGTCGAGCCCTTCGGTTCTCCATTTCATGAGCTCCATTAGTGCAATATGCGCTTCCTCTCGGGAAACGAGCCTTGTTATGAGCTTGTCCACGTCCTTTTTCTGCTCGGGTGTCAAGTGCTCGAAAGGGGGAAGATATTTACCGCTGTTGTCTCTTAGCAGATAGAGCGGATCGAGTATGTAAGCAGCAGCCCAAGCTGGATGGTAATTCTTTTTAAACCGGGTTTCGATTACCCTCTCGACTAGTCCTTGAGCAATGTGGAACTTTGAGCACCAGTCCTTTACTTTAGCTCTTAATTCGTCCCACAACGGCAGGCATTGGCCAACTAAAGGCCTTTGGGTCTCAATATCCAGAGCCATTTCCTTGATCATCTTAACTAATGAATGTACCGCCTCTAATTCGTTCCAAAAACTCAGATCTTGAATGATATCAGAGACTTCTCTCCCAACTGGATCCTCCATTGCTACTTTCTTAAACGATTCGTCTAGTAAAACCAATGGAAATGCTCGAGCTGAGCTCAGTATATCGTCTATCATGGCATAAACAGGGCCAAAATTCACCTTTTCGTGTTCTTCTCCTCGAAATGGTACTCTGATTAATCCAGCGTGGCCATATTCGTGCAACTGATATTTGTGGAAACTGTTTCGAATTTGAGACTTGTTGTTGATGAAACTCGCAAGCTTGAAACAGTTTTCAGCAACAGTATTGAACATTGGAAGCTCCTTGCTGAAATCCTTGATCAAACTTGTGAGACCTTGAAACTGGCAAGAGAGATTGACCATCCATGGATTTTGATTCTCTAAATTCCTCAATGCCTTGGATTTAAAACTGTCTGCAACTATCCCTACACATTGCTGCACAAAATTCCCACAAATGTCAGCTATGGTCTCCCGAATCACCTCTTCAGCATAGCTAGAAGGCACAGAACCATAAAGAAACACAGCTCTTCGATACAAACTAGTCCCATTAGGCAAGTTCACTGACAGATTCACCAAATTCACTTCCCCAAAGGCTCTACTGTTGTTCGTTTTCCAGCCATCGGATGCAATTTGGAAAAACAAAGCATCTCTGATCATGGCCTCGGATTCAGCCCTAGCGTCTTCATACTTGAGATCAAGCCTACAACCGGCGAATTCTCTTCTGGAAATTACAGGAATCCCAACTTGAGTCAAGAATGCTCGGAATTTTGGGTGTTCAAGAGCAGAGAAAGAGACGGAGCCACAGGACTCGTACACCCAATCAGCTAAGTAATCTAGGGCACAATCAATTTGATTTTTACTCAAACCCGGACCTGGTGAAGTTTTGGGGCTTTTCAGCTTCTTCACACTGTCTTTTAACATAGCTAACGCCCCCAAATCGTCTTTGCCGCCGGAAAGCGGCACGTGAGGTTGTTCCGGCAAGGCTTCTAGCTCGCCGGAGAATCTTGCCGGATCCACGATTGCGAGAGGACTGACGTGGTAAGCGGCGGAAGCAGGAGCAGCAGCATTTACCGCGTACGACGGAGAAGACAACGGCGCCGAGTTTGCACCAGCGGAGCGTTTTCGATTGTTGCGCGCTAGAGAAGGAACGGCATTGGAAGCGCCGCCGCTCGTCGGCGAGGCTACGGCGACGTTCGGCGGCGGAGAGATAGACGAAATCGGTTTCGGTAGCAAGTTGAAATTGGGGCAGGTGCCGCGTTTGAGGTGCTCAGAGGCTGTGCGAGATGGATTGGAGGCGGAGAAAACGGCGTCGCATAACGAACACCGGAGCTTCACCGCCTTCGGAAGGCCGGTATCGGAGTTATGAACCAGCATGGGCTCCAGGTGCGCCCAGTACCACGCGCCTTTACCTTTCACCGCCTTTATTCTCACCATTTGCAGACCTTCGAACCGCTTGTGTACGGCCTTCGCCGTCAGCTGCTCTGCTGAAGCCGCCGATTCCACCGCCGGCGTTGCCGTATTACTGGTGGTCGCCATTAGGAAACTTAACTCAAAAACAGCCGCCTTTTTTATACAAATCACCAATTCTCCAAACGTTTTTCCGTTTACATTCAGCTGGGAGACTCCGCCGGAGGTGACAGCCGGATTTTATTTCTCCGGCGCACTTCCATGGCCGGCGATCTCTGTCAATTTCGTTCAATTAGTATGAGAACTGGCTTCCACTCAGACTCCGGAACAACTGAATCGTGGAAAAAAAAAACGGATTGAGAGAGCAAAATTTCAAAGAGAGAAGCGGACAATGATGGAGGAGTTAAAAGAGAGGAAGAAGTGAGAGAAAAGGAAGAATAGAACACGCGTAGGCACGCGCCATATATGTGAGCGTGGGGAACAATGTTGATGGAAACTGCTACAATGAAGAAAGACCAGAGTCGACGTACGAAAGCAATACAGACATAGGCTGTCACTTCCTGGTCATTGGAGAGTGAACCTCACGCTCCGAGTAAAGGTTCTAGTTTTGGCATCCATTTCATGTTTTTCTTTTTTTTTTTATTTTTTTTTTTTTGTATTTTTGGGGTCTTTTATATAAGGGGCCCACGTGTGGTTTAATTTTTTTTTATTTATTTGATTTTATTTTAATTTATTATTTTTTTAGGGAAAAAAGATTTTCTCCCCCCACTAGCACTAAAATAATTTATTAAATAAACATATTTGGAGTTTCCCTTTTCTGACTTATTGTGCATGTGGCTTTTATTTTTGAAGAATGTAGATATAAAGGGCAACCTGAGAATTTAATGAATTCCACCAGTTGTTTTTTTCTTCTGTGTTGTTGACCAATAAATTTTTTCTCGAGGAAAATGTCAATTTGCAATTTAAAAATAGGGAATTTCCCCTTTTGTTATTCATTAATGATTAATTGTAAAATAGGATTAGTTGTTGTTTTAAGAGCTGGTGGCTGCATGGATTGGGGTAAAATTTAACAGGTTTGATGACAATATTTTTCTTAGTCATTTTTCAAAAAGAAAATCTCTTTTGTTATCAATTTGTTGACTTAGTTTTGTGTTTTAGGAATATTTTTCTCTACGATTCTTATCTTATTTACATATACTAAAATATACATTTATCTCTGTTTGAGGTTTAAATAAATTCTTTAAGCTGAAGAATTGTGAGACTGGTGAATTTCATTCTATGTAGGAAGGAAGCCATGAAATGGGAGCTACTTGATTTTTTAAAAAGATCAACGAGCTCGGATCGTGTATGTATATAAGATATTTCAATAAACCTCTCCGTGACAAGATCTCGAATGAATTATAAATTAAGGGTTGTTGGATCTTATTCAATAAGTTTTCTATGGTGACCAAAAATTTACTCAGCTGCCTTTCTTAGATAGTCTCAGTTTTGAAATATTTTCTCTCACATTGAGTAGGATACTTAATGATGTAATGTTCCTTAACTTAATTTAGTATGAGTTTACTTTGTGACTTTCAGTATCTCCTTAGTATTCTCTTGTGCACTGATCTTGGAATATTAGAATATTTCATTGGCATGTTCTTTGTCAGTTAACAGATCTCTATTCCTAACAAAAGGAAAACGACATTTAATGTTACTGACAAAAGAGGCATGGTGCAAAATGAAAAGGACAAAGTAACACACCCGACATCGCCGCACATAACCTCGTATCAAATTTCGCAGAACCAACTAGAGATAGCCAACTCAAAGTCAAATGTGATTATCTCTCTCATCGCATATAAGATCAAGATTATGGCAAATATAATTTGGAATTAAGGCTTCTCTATTTCACAACGGACAACAAATTGAAGAATTCAAATGTCAATCTCACAACGGCTACTTGAAGATCAAAGTCTATAAATACTCAAATCCTCCAGAGAAGAATTACCGACTTATGCGAGAAAAAGCTAAAACTCTGTTCAAATTCAAGTTCAAGCAAAAAGTTCATCTAAGCACACTATTTCTCATTCGCTTAGCTAGAAAATTTGTGAGAGAATAGAATACTATTAGATCCTTTTAATTTCTTTATCTAATTGTAATCGCCAAACATTCAATATTAGTAAAATCTCTCTCTACAAATTTGAGTGACTGTTGAAAAGGATATTAACAGTGGGGATTAAAATTTATATTGCAAGTGAGGAGGGAAGGAAAACTTTGTATAAAGGCTTCTCTACTTGAAGGAACTCACTAGTGGATTAAATCTCAACAGAAGGTATTTGGAGATTGGATTAGACACTGGCTGCTGAACCAGTATAAAATTCTCAGAGTGAAGTTTCTCTTCAAACCTTTATCTCTTACTCAATTTTTATGTGTTCAGCATCGAAGACTTTCACTAATTGTGTTTACACTCACTGAACATTTTTACTCAGTGAAACCAAGTTTTCACTCATTCATTGACACATTTCTTAATCAATTTCAAAATCTTACTTTGACTAAAAAGGGTCACCCCTCTGACTAAAAACTAAAGCCTAGGGTACCAACAAGGGCTTACGGCACTTTTTGGTACTAAAACATGTCCTAAAAAACCCCACACCTACCCCAACTATTGGAGTGGTCTTGTAGATATCTCAACTTTCAAAAAGTGCATTAGTTTACTATTTTAATATCACGTGTCAACATTTTCCTGGTTTAACTTTTCAAAAGAGGCCAATTTTTTTTTCTCCAACTAGAAGCTGACACATGCATTTGGGTAGTAAGTTTATGCCCTTTTTGAAAGTTGAGGTACCTACGGATTCACTCCAATAGTTGGGGTATCACTAGGATTTTCTGGGACAAAGTTTAAGTGCCAAAAAGAATGTAAGGCCTAAATTCAGTTCTATATGCTACATTTTTTTTTCATGAAAAATGGACTTTTAATAAGAGTTATGCTTAATTGACTGTCTACTTCGAGTGGATTGGTCGATCAACATTAAATATCATTTCATGCATCAAATGACTCAATCATCTTAGTCCACAACATGTTTTAGATACTCAATCATCTTCTGTATATGATCTACTGACTGTTTGTTGCTTCTTTATTTTTCACGAAATCAAGGCTTCCCCAAGGGACAAACAAAATCTAATCCTGATAACTTCTATGTTGCCTCTACAAGATAAAACAAGCCATAATTCTTAATTAGTTCCTTGCATATTGTATATGGTGCTCACACGACTGTTGAACAAATTGACTCACCTGTTCAGTATAGTATAAAATATCAGACCAAAGTAGTTCAAACATATTCATCTCTCAAATGACCTTGTACAACTCTCTGGATTTTCAAACAGTTTTCAAGTTGTTACTGACTGATTTTTTTTGCATCAAGTGGACTATTATTAGATTAATTCTCGCATTTGAAATCAACGTCCATGATGTATTTTGCTTGACCTATAAAAAGGCCTTGTTGTTTTGAATCACCTCGACACCCATGAAATATTTTGCAATTCTCAGGTCCTTTAATGATTGGGATTTAAATAGGACTAATTGCAAACATGTGTCATGTGTTTTGACTTATTCTCAAAAAGAGGTATATGTTATTTTTCTTCAAAAAAAAAAAGTATGTATTTTCAAAAAGGTAACAAATAAAGGGATTTCAATACTAACTTATGTCACATGCTGAGGTAATTATTTTGCTATCAAATTTTGCAGGTTAATTAAAAAAAATATAATACATATCAACGAAAATTTTAATCAAAAGATAATAATAAACATAAAAATTATAAAAAATACCTAAACTTTTTAAAAAATTTCAAAATTTTTCACTAATGTGTATTATATTTTTATTAACTAAGTTACAAAATTTCATTGCAAAATGAACTTGGTTTTCCCACTTAGTGACATAATTTAGTATTAAAAACCCTTTGTTTGTTAACTTTTTGAAAAACATACCCATATTTGTAAAAAAAATAAAAAATAATATAACTTTTTTTTGAAAATGAGTTAAAATGACATATTTTGTAATTATTCTAGTGGAATGGCACAACCCATTGAATCTTAATTATTTAGTTGTTATTCAGTGAATAGTAAAAGATTATAAAATTTAACTAGTTTGTGATAAATTTACCAAAAACACATTATCTTTAATATTAAAAATTAAAACGTAGTACATTAATTAACAACTATTCCTAATCATAAAATTAAGTTTACAATAAAAACATACTCGTCCTATTGTTTTAAAAAAATTAAATAATATTTAAATATTAGTGAAGGTTATACTTACTTTATTATAAATAATGTAAACATTATTTTGTCTATCTCACCGTTAGATTAAATCAGTAGAACCAACTATCTAATTATAACCCTTTTATCCAATAGTAACATAGACAAAGTAGTATATTTTGTGGAATTTTTTAACCGGGACCGGGTACTTTTAAGGACCCAACATCGTCAATAACCCACATTTTTTCAAACAATTTTAACTTAATTAAAAATTAAATATAGGTGGAGCCTTAATAACTGTGAGCCATTAAATGTTAGGTCCTTAAAAATACCCGGACCCATGTATAAAATCCCATACTTTACTGAAAATAAAATTACCTCGCGATCTTTCTTGGGTATGATAGCATAAATAATATGTTGTAAAATAATTCTACATCAAATTTAACGTGAGCCATTGAATGTTGGATCCTTAAAAATACCCAGACCCATGTATAAAATCCTATACTTTACTGAAAATAAAATTACCTCGCAATCTTTCTTA
Organism: Euphorbia celastroides; assembly: GCA_948291685.1. Classification (NCBI taxonomy): domain Eukaryota; kingdom Viridiplantae; phylum Streptophyta; class Magnoliopsida; order Malpighiales; family Euphorbiaceae; genus Euphorbia; species Euphorbia celastroides. The sequence continues at coordinate 5,134 of CAOJBJ012201694.1, read as the reverse complement.
GGTATGATAGCATAAATAATATGTTGTAAAATAATTCTACATCAAATTTAACGTGATATTAAGTTTCTAAACAATAAACAACACAAATTAATAACAACGTACCAAACTATAAAAATTAAACGATATTCATTGACTGATACATTAAATGCCAGAGTTTTGAATTTATATTTCTCTTTAAGTAACTATGGTTGATTAATTGAATGAAAGGTTAATCAATGTTATTGTATAACAATAATTATTATTACCATTATCATTATTTTTTTAATAATTAATAAATCCTAGAAGAGACTGGGTTTCGAATCCAAAACCTCCCACCAACACATTAGAAAGTGTGCTACTTGACTAAAAGTCAATTGATTACTATTACTATTATTGTTATCTTTATTTTTATTATTATCACTTGAAATCACAGTTTTACGAGTAACACGTACACCACATTTACTTGAATCAGCGGGGTTTCCGAGTCATTAGTTGAATGAATAGGATTATTGAAATGTACGTGTTGAATGTGGAAAGCCAATTAACCTTCCTAGTCATAGGATTATAGATTTTTCTAACAAATTTGACAATTAGTATTTCGACAAATAAATCTAATAACTCTAAGTTTATTTTATAATAGAAGAACGAATAAATCTAAGTATTTGTCATAAGTGGATTTTAATTTCTTGAATTATCCAATCTAAAAGCTTAGAATTAGAAGAGGAAAAAAGGATGTCAAAGTATTATGATGCAGAAGTATTTGTCATAAGTGGATTATAATTTCTTGAATTATACAATCTGAAAGCTTAGAATTAGAAGAGGAAAAAAGGATCTCAAAGTATTATGATGCAGAAATGCAAAATTATTTCCAAATTGAGAAAACGTTGGCAGTGTGACTCATCCGATACGGAAATCAAAATCACAATGATATAACACATAATTAATACAATATAAGAAAACCCTCCTACTTTCAATTTTTATTTACTTTTTCCTACCCTCATATATATTATATTCTAAACTCTCAAAATACTATTTGGCGGGATAAACAAAGGAAATTTGAATTAATGATATTATCATTACTTGCATGAAAATTATACTCACTTATATATTATTTTCTTTTGAATAAAAATGGGGAACTGCAAACTTAAATGAGCAACGTGTACCAACTAAGTTGATCAACCTTGTAACCATATTAAAGAAAGTAGAGCTCAGTATTATTAAAAGAAGAAAATAATAAAGTTAATTACAAACTATACAATAATTCCTACGATTGAAAAGATTGGTAAAGTTGATATAGTTAACCCTATTATGTTGGGTTTATAATGGCTAAACTTAAAGATTGGTAAAGTATTATAAAAACTTTTCATAGATTAATTGAATTGAATTTATTAACGTCAAAGTAAACTTATTGAAGAATAATCGAATTAAACTGAGCGTATTTGAAACTTATTAACACTTATTATAATTTCAAATTATTTATGTATGTCACAAATAATAATTTATAAAAACATAACTACTATAAAATTAAAGATGAATACATCAATAGTTTCATGAACTTGTTGTTAAAAGTCATTCAACACCTCAATCTTTCAAATGTTGTAAAAAAATCCATTAAATTTTTCTAATGTTGCATACAATCCTCTCAACTTGTAAAAAGCACACTAACTAACTCTAAATACTAACATGGTGAATGAAATCAAAGTTTGAAAAGTTAAAAGGAGGTGTTCACAACGCTGACATTTAGAGATTAGTCGATGTCCTTTTAATTGCAATTTTCTTTATAAGTTTAGGGAGCTATTTGCAACTTTGACAGTTTAGAGTGTGTTGAATGACTTTTAAAGACAAATTCATAGGAATATGAATGTATTCAATCTAAAAGTTAATTCATTTATGTTAATTTATATTAATATTTTACCATCTACATCAAATAAGTAAATAAATTATGTTAGTATTTATTATTATTGACAATAAATATTTATTTTTTTGACCGAAAGATATAGTCCATTAAATCAAATTAGAAACAATTACAGCTCTAATTAAAGGTGGACAGACATAAAGCTAAACTCCCTACCTGTCAAAGAATCATCTACATTAACTAAAAGCTACGTAGAAAATATCTATAAATATTTATAACAATACATATTTTCAAAAATGATATCAAGGGCAGTAAATCGAAATCCATGTGTTTCTTATTTCTTAATATTATTAATAAGTTTGATATTAAAGTAATTAATTTGTTAAATTTATTAATTTATTATTATTATTATTATTATTATTATTATTATTATTATTATTATTAAGGTTGTTTTTCTTTGTTAATGGTAAGTTCATCTATATCATATCTCTTTCATAATTAATTGAAATATAAATTCAAAAAATCTATTAAAGTATATTGATATTCTAATTTAACAAATGAAAATATTTGAAATGAGAAAATAAAACGTTTGAAATTTGAAGAAAAAAAATTATTGAATAATTTTTCTACTAATAAATAGTATAATTTTTATTTATTTTCATTACATATAATATTGATCATGTATTATTAGTTAAATTTTCATAATATCGATATCATGTAGTAATAATAAACAATTAATATTAAAAAAGTTGTGTAAGACATGAGTTCTTTGTAATTTGTTGAAGTTTAAATAAATTAAACTTATTAAAACTGATATGAAATGAATTAAACTTGTTGATATTGAACTAGATTGAATTGAAATTATTGATACTTATAACTAAATTAAACTTATTTTTCAGATTATAAATTTAGAAAAATAGGACCCTAGTTGTTAATTGAGTCTGATATGTTTATTATTGATATCTATATTAGCTCGCAAAATTGTTGAAAGTTGTTTTAACAAAATACTATACGAACTGTAGTTTGATGTAAAAAGTAAAAGTAAAGGACAGTCGATGGAAAAGCCATCAAACACGTGCATAATATCAAATGCATATGAATACACTATGGGATTCTTTTTTTTGGAAAAAAAAGCAGAAACTATTTGATTTATAACTCGTGCGCCCATTATTCAAGAGTATAATTTGTATAGTTGGAAGATTGATGTTTTTAACTTGAAAATGAATACAAGTTTATTGTGTATAATTAATTGAAAATGTTTGTAATTATTTGTTAATTTGCTTTAAGCTGAACAATAAGCGTCATCTAACTGTAAAGTGACAAAAATATTAATAATTAAGAAATTATTTGATTAAGTTGTAATCAACCCCTACTTAGTTATCAATCATGTCACTTATTGAATACACAAATTGGCATACATGCAAGAATTGGTATCTTCTTCACTAAGAAAACGTATTTTTTTTTATGAAAAGATTAGTCTATTATATTAAATTAGAAATAATTACAGTTTAAATAAAAAGTGTGAATAAACATAAAGCTAAATTTTCTTGCAGTCGAAGAATCGGCTGCATTAGCAAAAAGCTATGCAACATGATTCGCAGACTTGACATAGACAATTACAAGAAATTCAAAAACAACCAACTGAAGTTGAAACACCAGACATACACACGACAAAACACACACAAACTAAATTTACTTTTACAGCAAGACAAGCATGTCCTTAGACAAGATTTGTTACGGAAATAAAATGTAAACCCTGCAACCTATGTTTTCTTAACCTTCAACTACGAATTCCAAAATCATAAAATAGTTGTATACTCCATAACATCAACCAACAATGCAAATCTAAAACTCTCTTTTACAATGGATATAGATCTGGAGCGTTTACAGTTAAAGATAAGCAAGTATCTTGTGTAAAAGCAGCTGAAGTCAAACCCAATTAAAAATAAAATTTTGTTATGCAACAACGATCCCCGTGATTGAAGAAAATCAATGTTTAGAAAGCGATGAAAAAGTAAGTACAAATTAGTTTGACATAATAAACCAAACAGACGAGAAAACAAAGAGTGAGAAGGTGAAAAATCCGTAAAAATTCTTTCTCCCTATCTAACAAACAAACTTGTAAATGGAACTCTCTCATGATAAAATATACTTAAACATACAATTTCAAAAAAAAAAAAAATTCATGCCCGTCTTTCACCTTTTTGCATCAAAGAATATTTTTTATGTGTTTCGATATAATGCCCATAATTATTTTGGATATGAAAAAATTATCAGCTAATAACAGATGGAACATTTGAATTAGGCGGATACATAATGTGATGTGGAAGAAATAATTGATAGAAATTGAAAGGCTTATCTTTATAATTTAGAAACTCTACTTTTTTAACTACCATATTTGAATTTTGATTATTGAATTTTAAAACATTTGGACTTGACAGGACAACAAGGGGAGAATCAATTACTTGTAATGAATTATCACATGCAAGTAAATACAAAAAAAAAAAGTAAAAACAAATTATTCGTTTACTAATTATGGAAAATGTAAATCGAAGAATTGAATGAGGTAAGTTGTCGGTAGTAACTCAAAATTGATGAATTATTAAGTTGTGAATAGCCATTTTTCCCGACTGTCATCCACACATGCAAACATATACAATTGAAGTACAAAGTTACCTAAACATTTTTAAGGAAAGTCCGATTGATTGTTAGCATTTTTCTTTTTTGACATTTGCGTTTATATTTACTATATATTCCTAATTCTACCATCTTCAAGTAACTATTAACAAATTACCAATTAACCACATGACAATAAGAGATTGGAAAAGAGGCTCAAAAAGCTTATGTATAAGATAAAAACAGGATTTTCAGACCCGAACCGGATCGGCCGGTCAGATCCGGTTCAATCAGAACCGGTTACAGGTCCGGTTCCGTCTGAGACGGTTTTGATAAAAGTCAAGAACCAGTTAACATCTGGTTGAGCCAGATGGTTTGACTATATTAGAATTTGGCGGTTCAACCGGAATCGGTTCTTGATAATTTTAAAGTTTAAAAGAAATTTTGAAGTTGGTGGGGTTTGAATCTTAGACCTCTTGCACATTGATCACATACTTTACCAATTGAGCCAAGTTCGTCAATAGATGATAATTTTTATATTATACTTTTATAGAATAAAAAGTTGTTGATTGATTTTAAATGAAATATTTTTTAAATTTCTACCATATATTTATTTAATAATTTTATTCAACTATTTTTTACTGAAATTTTTATTGATATTAAAGTCAAAATTATAAATTACTA
>CAOJBJ012201404.1:0-12058 GCA_948291685.1 Euphorbia celastroides | reverse complement strand
ACTTTCATTAAACATTGGGGATTCAAAAAATACAAATTTTTTTATTACTTGCTTATAGTATTATCAGTAAAATATTGACTGTTAACTTCAAGCGGTCGAAGAACCGCCTCGACCAAGCTATTTGGCTTGACGGGGTGTGCTGAATAAAGCTAATGGATGATAATGAATCATATAACGGCTCAAGGCCACAAGGACAGTTAAGCCGGTATGGCGAATAAAAGGGAAATTTGTTGTTTAGGCGGCATGGATTCCTAAATCGTGTAGGATCCTATTTTCCTTGTTCAGCAAGGAAAAAGTATTAAATGAGTCATATTAAGGAACAAACTCCTAACTAATTGGGATTCTGAAATAGGAGAATCCTACTTAGACTCGGATTACTCGAATAGGGTGAAATCCATCGCCTATAAATACTCAAGAGCCTAAGGTAAAGAGGTATGAAATTCTTAAACCTTAGCCAGAACTCTGTTTCTTTCATCTTTGAAACCTTTTACTGACTTAGGCATCGGAGAGTCCCCCAAAGGGAACTCCCGATCCTAATCCTTGTGTTTGTAGGTGGAAGGCGACGGCCGGAGTTGAAGGATTCGTTGACTTGAAGAAGATTTTATTCACAAAATTATCATCACCAAATTTTGTGTTCGATGTTGGAAATTCCATGTCATGCTAAATATTCTTTGAATTGATCCATACGAATTTGCAGTTTTTGTGTTGTACTGTTCTTTGATTTTGAGATTCTTTGGCTTTCTAAGTCAGATTTCAGCCCTTTTATGGTATTTCATTCGGCGAAAATGTAAAACAAATAAAATTTGGTCCTTTTCGAAGTTCTTGTAGTCATTGCTGCAATTCCAGTATGTTATATGTTCGGATTTTTTGGTTCTACAAGGAGTAATGGGAAATGTGGAATTTGCATTGGCAAGATCGTTTTCGCCAAGGAGTTAAGCTCTAATTTAGAGGACAATAACGTGAAGATGACTGAGCCATTTGCATTAACAAATGTTTTTGGGCTGCAAATATCATCTTTAATTTGCATTTGATTGATTATCGAATGGAGAATCTTTAAAGGCCACATCTCATCAAGACAGAATTAACATTATTATAACCAGGGTAGAAAAGTGCCCTCAATTTTAAATTTCATAATTCCCCAATTTGTCTGCCATAGAACCTGAAAAGCAACAAATTGGAGCTGCTCAAACTGCTGCTGTTGAGGAGCACAACTGCAGCAGATTGTTTGTTGAAAAGAAGCTAACCAAACACTACTTGTACTGCTGTTCGATCACTATATGCTATCTGTTGCAGCTTAGGGATAGTAAGTAAACAGTTATTAAAGTTTGTATATTCACTTAAATGTTTTATATGGGTTTTTTAATTATAGTGTTTTTTTGTATAAAATATTTATACATGTTTTTATATTTAGTATGAATTTTTTTTATACTTGTGTTAATTCATGCTATTTTATATGTGTATACTAATTATATCAGAATTATACTAGTTTGATATAAATGAGCCAAATATAACCAATAAGAAGTAGGAATAATACATATTATACCAAATATAAAAACGTGTAACTAGCTTTATACCAATTTTAATTCAAATATAATCAATTGTGATGCATATTATACCAATTATACAAAACATATAAGTGTAGTTTATACTTTTTTTGTTCAAGTAGACTTTTATACCAATTTGATTCAAATAAGTCAAATATAATGCATATGATATCATATATATACATATATATAACTATTTCACACCAATTTTATACTAATTTGATTCAAATAAACACGAAAAAAAGAAAGAAAAAACATGTAATAGACATATTCTACCAAATATTAAGCAAAGGAAATTGAAATGGCCAATTGTTGTGAGAGTAGTTGCATTCCAATAACAAGTTTGACGTAACAAGTTTAAACTGGGCTAGTTCTTAAGAACTGTATAAAATGGTTATTCTTCCCATCCGATACACCCTATTTTGTGAAAATTGGAAACTTTAATTCTCAAAGACTGATAAACCCTTGCAATGGTAGCCTGGGACTTCAGTGGCCTGGGACTTCAGTGGTGTATGATTTTGATCTCATAAAAGCCTTCATTTCGGACGAGTATAGAAGCTCACAATACAAGTACAAGAACATAGACTTCTCTGGCCCATGCAGCTTGGCTTGAATCAATTTTAAAATTTGGTATATATACAAAAAGTATAACTAGTTTATTTAAATTCCAATTTGGTACAAAGGTATATTATATTCGGTTTTCAAATTTATTTTGTTGAAAATATATCAACGGAATGGTGCCACGTCAGCAGTCACCTCAGATTTTAGGGCACCAGAGATGCGTTTTAAATAAGTTCGAGGGTATTATTGGTCACAAACAAACTTTAGGGCATGGTTAACAAAAATGGATAAGTTCAGGGGTATGAAAGAGCATTAAGCTACAGTAAAAATCATGCTATAGTAAAACCGGACTTTATACTTCCAGTTTATGTTCAAAATAAAACCGGCTTTTATACTCCCTATTACTGTGTACTGTAAAATTGGAACTAATAAATTCAGTTACAGGTGCAAACAAAAATGGAATTTATAGATCCGGTTGATTATGCGTATATCCGGAACTTTAAATTTCGATTTTATGAATAAATTCATCAACAAAACACCCCGTGTCCGACAACACTTTGCATGAAGAATCTCAACTGAAAAACACCCTCTGAAAAAGCCCACTATGTGAAAGCAGTATGCATGAATATTTTTCTCTTCTATATAAACTCAATCTTCTCACACAAATAGATGTATAATTTAAAAGAAATGTCTCTCATTTAAGGTAATATAAATGTAAGATTTTAAATTATCAATTTATAATGGTGTTTACAAAATATTAATGAACTGTTTCTTTCTTTTGTGTTGCAAGTAAAGCTATAATTAGGTAAGTGTTACTCGAAATCAAAATTATAGTTTAATTAATAAGTTTGTTGCGAGTTAGAAGTAGGTAAGTAAATATATTAGCCAATTTTTGTTGTAATTAACGCGAATGGGCTAATTTTTTATTTTACTTATGGAGTATAATCATATTCTTAATACAAGTTATGTCATACTTTTTTTTTATTTTTTTAATCATTTTAATGCCTAGTGTTTATGATATCATAGTAGAATGAAATTTCCGCTTAATATCAAGATGATAATACATTAATTTTATTGAGCTACGACTTACAAACTATTTATAGTGATGTTATAGCATAAATTTATTTTAGTTAGTTAATATTTATTACCCTTTTTACTTTACTATATTATAGGTCGTAACATTTACTTTTGTTTGTGTAAATTTGAATTTGTTGCATTTGACATTCTTTTGTGTAGAAAAATGTCAGAAAGTAACCATTGCATTTTATATTGGGGTGGACGCATGCATACTAGCAATGTTGGGTTTGAGTATGATATTTCAAGCCCAATGACGAGGGTAAAATGTTTCAAGGTGAAAAGGAAGCCATCATTTCATAGTTTTCTTTCAAAGATATCGACAGAGATCGACTTTGGAGTAAATGGGAGTGTAACAAAGATCGTGTACAAGTATCCCGTTTCTACAAATTGTTTTGGCCACATTGATATTAGCGGGGATGACGACATAGACTTTATCCATGAAAATTTTGATAATATTCCGCAATACAATAATGCAGAACTCAAATATCCCCATGAAGTTGAGCAAGAACCTGTAATTGACGACACAAGAGATAATCAGTTTGTAAATGAATTAGAAAGGTACGACACTCATGTACAAGATGATGCTGGTGCCGCAGATGAATGTGATGTGCCTTGCGGGATGATAGATTTAAATGCAGCTCCTGACATCATTAACGAAAGCGCTGTCATTCCTCCTGTTGCTTCATTTGCTGAATTCAACTTTCCAGCGTCGATTGAAGATAATGATATTGTGGAATACGCAAATTATTCAGAAGAACCTACCACATGGGATGGTGAGTCGGATTTGAGACGTGACTTAATTTTTGCCACGAAGGAGGAAGTACAAGCCGCTCTTAAGGCTTGCGCAATGAAAAGGCGTGTCTCATTTCGAGTTGTCGAATCGAGCTGGAAAAAGTTGGCGGTCAATGGAGGAGATGAAGAAGGTCAACCACATGATTGGTGGCTTCGTGTAATTTTGAAGAAGTCACGAAATATTTGGCAGTTTGATCGCCGGAAGTGGATGGGCCGGCTAAAGTATGTGCACACTTTGATGGGCCTTGTGCATTCTCATGTGAAGCTGATGGGCGTTCAGACTCCCGATATGGTGGAAATAAATATTGTCCAGGAATTTATGACATTCCTTCAGGCAATGTCGGGTCACGAACCCTAGTCCGCCTCTGTTGAAATGTAGGGCACCTTCGAGTTCTAATGTCTTCTGGGACATGAACCTCATGATATTCAAACGACGGAGGGGCATATTGTGCATCGTATGTCATCGACATACGATGCTCTGGGTTCAAACCGCCCATCAAGCTACCCATTGCATTAACAACATTTTCTCGCCAAAATTGTTGTTCACCCATATGATAAACATGCTCAAGCCCGTCACCCTGAATAGAATGTTGTTAAAAATATCTTAGTCCATGGTAACACGTAATAAAATTATTAATCACAATTAATAAAATTGAGCTTACCACTGCATTCAATTGCGCACCCTTTGGACTGATCCAGCTCCTCGTTATTCCGAGGTACCACTGCATGTATTCAGACGGACGACTCAATTTTCGGCTAGGAATTCCAAACACAACACATTCTGAACGACTATCCCACAAAGCTATGCACAGCTGAAATCTAGCCCCTCAGTCACGTGGACCCGACCCAATCATTTTCACTGTTTGGATCAATGGGATGTAGTATGGACTGATCCATCGCAAACTGGCACATACATAGGTCTGAGTGATGGAATTCTACTATGTTGAACGAAATTATTGGTAAAACTATATTTTCACCATTATGATAATATGGAGACAAGTGTCGTACAATCCGATCTTAAGGAGTCCACACAAACTACATGAACATGAAATTAGTTGCCATTTTCAACGCGAAAAAAGTTTATAACCAAAATTATACGTATTTGAGGATTTTAAATTTTGGTTACATAAAGTAACCTGATAGGGCCTTAAGCAATCTAGTTGCCCTCTTAACCGTACGACACTATGTAGCCGACTTCCACCTGTACGACATTTGGTGAGTTCACCTATAAATTGCAAAGGATAAATTAACAGTAAGAAAATTATACTTCATTCCTTAGGGTTCACCGTTTGAAGGCATGTAAGTGTGGTCGATTGTTGGGGGATATATTTTTGAACCACTCCAACGCCCAAATTTGAACAAGCTGAAGATACCCAGACATTTGATCTTTGTCCGGGTCAGTGGCTTTGGACATTTCGCTGATACAAGTTGGCCAAAACTTGTGCACTCCAAGCATAACTGCCAACGCCATTGGCAGTTAAATCTTCCATTAAGGTCAACCACACAACATTCACCACATTTCCCCCTCATTTGGTAAACAACTATCAAGTTCAACAAAAATGCGCGGGTAAATCGATCAACGGTGAGGTCATCGGCACCATCGGGCAAGACTGCAAATGTTTCTCTTAACCACCTCAATTTTATGAAACTTGCGCGTATCATGTTACTCTGTGGAAAAGCTCCCAGTAATTCGTTACATGTTGAGGTAAGATTTGGTGTAAGTTGGGTTGTGCTTGTTATCGCTTTCCCATCGACCTGTAGTGCAGTCAATATCTCAACATCTTGGAGCATAATTGTGGATTCTCCAATAGGTAGATGAAAGGTAAATGTCTCTGGTCGCCACCTTTCAACCAGACATTAATAAGCCTGTGATCTATTACGATAGAGCCCAACTTCACCACACCCTCAAATCCACATTCCACTATTGTTTGCCATATGCGGGAGTCAATATTTTTCAGCATGGAGCTCGCATCGGCTTTGTGCACCTTCAATTCTTTCACCTCCTGTCACAATTAACTTCATAAGAAAATTTTCTTTTCACATTTGTAATCAAAATTGTACTAAAAACATTAACCTTAACCTCATATTACCTCTCCTTGCCATATTCCTTGAGACCTGTGAAATTGTTGCCAAGTTAAGACAGTAGCATGCATGGGACCGGGATTAATGATTTGCACCCCTCTGTCTTCAAACTCTATTTGCCCTTACACATATAATAAAATTATTTTGTTAAATTTTGCACATGCCATCCTCAACTAACAAGTAATAATATCAAAATTAGTAAATTTTATCATGTCAATAATGCTATATGATTCATTTTTTTGTCCGAGCTAAATTACTTCATGCACAACAACTTCATCAATTATTGCTTGCCCCCCACATAGGAAAATATTAATATTCTCTCGACAACTATAATATTTCTTGGATGAATGTTCTTAGAAAATTGGGATTACCAAGTTATTAATTTCTATGAATATTTGGTCAACATTTTCGAGCATTAGGCTCATGTGCAATACCTTTAAGTGACAAAAAATCTCTCTCTGACCAACCAAAATTTCTTCATTTCTTACTATAATTTCTTACCAGTACCAAATTTTCTATTCTAATATTTAATTGATATTTAGTCCAAAAGCAACCTATGATCTCAAGTATCAGTGACAAAGATCCTAACTTAAGAAATTCGAACTCAAGAAATAAAAATAATAGTAATTATTTGCAATGCAAACAAAACAGTTGGTAGCTTAAAATAAAAGAGTGCGAAATAGTAGGTAGCAAATTAAAAAATTAACAAAATTTCATGAAGTTAAATTTTACTTACCTTTAATTTTGAAGAAAAGTGGATGATTTTTGCCGTTTATTTGAAAGGAAGCAGAAGGAGGGGATTTAATTTTGAAAGAGTTGAATGGGTTTTGAGTTTATTTCAAGTAGTTGGAAAATTTAAGAGGAGAATAGATTTTACCTTTGCAATGGAAGAAGTGAAAGGAGTCTAAGTTATGATGTTGGGTTTCTGCAATAAAAATTTTGAATGTAGGGTTTCAAATTAATGAGAAAGAAAGGGGTTGTTGAATAATAAATGGGGGCTTTTATGGTGGGTTTGAATATTTTGACGACATGTCTCAGTTGCTGCTGCAGCAGCTTTATTTTTTTTTTTAAATACTTTTTCACAAACCGGAACTTCATCATTTGAAATTTGAAAAAGTTGTTAACTAACCAAAACTTAAAATTTCGGTTATATTTTTTCTTTTAAATGGAATTTTAATTTCTAGTTTATGTTAAGAAAATGGGATTAGTACGGTCCACGTATATCCACACGCCAAAACTCTTTTGACTGGAGCAGAGGAGGCACACAACTATAACAATAGCATTGATAGTGACTACGTTAGCACAAAATAAAAAATTATTGAATTTTGATTAGAATAATATTTGTAAATTCAATTTACGTGTTCTTTATTATTATTCTATTCCTAGGTAACTTGAACTTGCATAGGCTTCTTAAATAATGTGTTTTAATTTTCATTTTTTGAACACACAAAATCTATAAATTTATAACTTGATCTTTAAACTTTTTTCTCCTTGCATGTGTTAGGAAAATTAGAATGAAAATACTTCATGAGAAATTACAATATAAATAATAATATTATAAATATATACAATATTTTTATACATACTCTCAGGAGCACATCATTATCAAATTATCATGGATCAAAACTCATTGTACCTTAACTATGTACCTTCAATCGGTATTGTTGTAAAATTAATTTGATGATGATGGGACAATTGAACATGAACATGATCACGAACCGATGGTTTCATTGTCTCACTCAAGTAAATCTCTTTATGTTGCAAATGGACATCCTTATAATTCACTCCTAATGGTTAGATCATAAACCTTTTTTTATTTTGTATATTGCGGACCTTTACCATATGTTTAAGGGCAACTTACAAAGACATACCAAATTTAACGTTTAATTTGGAAAAAATTTCCACTAACACAAACTTAAATTTTACAAACAATACAAGAAATACATAAAAACATTTAAATAAACTTGCCTAGATATATAAGAAAAACATAAAAGTAAACGGAATAGATATTCTAATAGTAGTTTAGATAACACATATTAATAATATTAATAAGGCAATAAATCATCATGGCTTTCCCCTGAGTTGTTGACACTACTGAAATTATCCATATAGGGGGGGTGCGAAGTTGTGTTTATGATTGATGAGTTTGTTCCGCTAATCTCCTAGCATAAATGTCATTTTTCCTTTGAAGAAGATGGTCGCGTAAAAGAGGGTCTGAAATTGAATCCACATCTTTAAATAATATTGCATCTTCTTCTAGTTTCAAGCGGTGTCACTTATTTCCATTCTTTCTCTTTACATTTCCATTGAAGACAATATAATTTTAAACAAGTTTGCCTTTTTTCTTTCACCGTTTTCCTGATTTATCTTTCCTTTTACGTTTGGCTTTCTTAATGCTAATAGGTCTCTTAGTTGAGTTTTCTCACACAAAACAAATATCGTTTACACTTGAGGAAAATGATGACAAACCTGGAGCTTTTAGTGTTGGAATTTCTGGAGTTGGATTCTCAATTAATTGCAGATGAAATATTGTAGGATGTAGAGCGTTGTTTGTTTCCTTTGTACTTTGGAATATTGGTATTGTCAGTAAATTTTTCAACAAATCTCACGCATGATCAAACTTGAATCTTTTTCCATCCATATCTTGGATAAATAATTGTTTTCCCGTTGCAACTACATAAAATGTTTAAAACAATGTGAATTACATGCAAAAATAATTCTTTTGCCACTTGGATTGAGAAGTTAAATTTTCATAACGCAAGTTTTAAGTTTCTTAACTTCAAGTGCAATCAAATTCATTCTAAGCTCAAGAGATTTTACTGAACGAGACACACTCCTTGTGCACCTTTCTATAAATAAATCAACTATACGTGACTAGTACATATTCAAAGTTTGATTTTTTTCCCATTATTGGATCTTGTGATAAATCCATGTAAGCCTCACATAAATTATTGTCTTCATCTACAGAGTATGCCGGTGATGGTTCTAGGACCCCATGTTTGGAGGGGCAAAATCATAGCTGAAAATTGAAGCGTATAATACTTAAATATCATTAAATTCAATTTATTGGAAAAATATGAAATGAACTGTTCATTTATTTGTGTAAATATATATACTTTTGCGAACAATATTGAGGGCATATTTGAAACATTTTCGAAGAAGTTCAATTCATCTCATACACAAGTTGATGTATAAAATGATCAGAATGAATAGAATTCCAAACATGAGAGAAAATGATTCTAAAAAGATTCACTCAAATTGCATAAATTGCTTTCTTAGTCACAAGTAAACACAACTTAAAAGATTGACAAATTAAATATATATGTTAATTTTATAAATATTTAATTATTAATTAATTAATAAGCGTTCATAAAAAATATACTGAAATAGGTTTTAACCAAGCACTTAAACAAAGCTTACATTTTTTGTCGCAAGCAAGTTTACATTTTAATGTGTTGCTATACATTTTAAGGAAAACAAGATATTAGAGTATTGTAGCCCAACATTTAAGTCTCAGCCCAAAACATCTCGAAACCTAAATGTAAACTCTTTCATCTTCTTCAACCTCACACTGCCGCCTCTCTCCTTCTGCAATCCATTCTTTGTGATGTGCATACACCGTCTATAGTCATCTCTCCTCTTAGTTTTTTTTTCTTTTTTTTCGTATAAATAGTCTATTTTATTTGTTTGGAGGGGCAAAATCAACCCCTAAAATTTAGATACCATTAGAATAAGACATGTAGCTCTACCATTTTTTCCGGCGTTGGAGGGTCAACTGACCCTCCTTACCCCTCCTTGACGCCGCCCCTGGAGTATGCCAGATGTCTAACAGACATTTTAATTTGAAAATGAAATCAAAATACAGAATAAAGAAAAAGTGCACGTTTAAAGTTGGAAAAAAAATTCATCTTACCGAAAGAGTTGTTCATGTGGCATTCATTGTCCTACACCCAACCTCTACATATATTGTCAATATCATTTTATATGGGATTAATTATGATTCTCACTTTCACTACATTGTTCATTCCCCTTTAGACTATTTTAAATAAATAATGACTATTAGATCTCTGTAAAATTGTCATGTCAATTTAAAATAAGGAGATGATATTTCACTTCATATGTTTTAATCATTAGATTATGTTGACTTTACCAAAAATTCATTTATGCATTCATCTATAAGAATGACAATATTAAGTTAATAAAACTCACATCCATCTTATATTACTTCCACTCTATTCTCTTATAATGTCTTTTATTTTAGAGAATATGATGGTTCTTCAACTAATTCAGCAATTGATGAGCACAATAAGTTAATAATTGTGGCTGAAAGTCAAGCAATGTTTAATGACGATAAATTGCTAGAACATTTAGATTATGAGGCCAGTCATTTAATGTATAAGGGTCCATTCTAGACCAAAAAGTCGTCTATCACAATCATGAGCAAAGTAATGAACAAACACTATGCCATATATGGTCTACTGAAACAAATATAGAAAAGGGTTGCATGAAAAGAGTTACCTTTCTAATAAAATGTGTGAGTAATGACAACCATTTATCAAATTGTGATACAAAAAGGAGTTGCCTAATACAAAAAAGAGTTGCCTAAATGACTTTAGGCAAGAGAGAAAAACTTATCTTTTTTGGCAAAAGGGTAGCCAATTTTCTATGGCAACTTTTTTACCACTTTATGCAAGCCTTAAGTCGGGGTTACTACAAGTTGTTTATGGTGTAGTGAAATTCATAGAGATTATCTTATCGATGAGACTTATTCCATCAGCAGTATCACATGTCTTGCAATCTTTTTATACATATAATTGACAAGGTGAAAGATCATGATAGGTATTTTCAACAACGACATGATGCTACTGGTAGCCTTGGGCTCTCAACAATACAAAAAGTAATTGTTGTCTTTCGAATGCTTGCATATGGTATACCCACAAATGCATGTGATGAATATATCAAAATAGGTAAGTCAGCCGCAATTAAATCTTTCAAGCAATTTTTTCGTGCAATTCCTAGAATTTTGGAAGAGCAATATCTTAGATCTTGAAATGCTAATGACGTAAGTAGGCTGTTATACATTTCCGAGAAACATGGTTTTTTGGATTGTTGGGTAACCTAGATTGTGTGCATTAGAGGTGGAAAAATAGTCCTTTAGCTTGGGTCGGAAAATACACTAGACGTTCTAGAAAAACCAATTATAAATTTAGAAGAAGTTTCCGATTATGATATATGGATATAACAGGCTTATTTCGGTATGTCGAGTAATAATAATGATATCAGTGTTTTGGAATCATCTCATTTATTTTCTAATCTTGCTAAAGATGTAGCTCCTTCGACGAAATATGTAATCCAAGCAAAAGAATACACCATGGGCTATTATTTAGCCGATGAAATATTCCCAAAATAATTTACACTTGTTCAAACTATCTGTGAGCCACAAAGTGAAAAGAAAAAAAATATTTTGCTAATACGAATGAGGGATGTGGAAAAGATGTAATGCCCTCGCCCCGATTGATAAATCGAGGAAGCGCTACGGAACGAGATACGATATACACGCTACACGAGATATCGATACACGCACGCATCTTCCCACACTGCCCTTTTTATAAAATCCGATATAACTTTTTTTTTTATTTCAATATTCAAAAATCACATTCATTATTCCACAAACACTCTTTCCAGCAAAACCACCAAACACCAATTCAAAAATATAAGTCATCCATAATGACTTAATACAAACTTTTCATTCACATACAATATATTCAAAATACACATTGTATTTATACCAAAATATAATTTATACAATTCACCCTCCCCTTACATTACATGCCATTTACACTATTATACCCAGAGCATAATTTACATATACAATTTACATATACAAAATTAACACCTTAAGGAGATCCTTCTTGGCGCAGCTACCCGATCCAAATCTTGGTCCTCTACTCTACCAGGTCTTGGTCTCCACCACCTACGTGTAGACAAAAGACTACACGCTA